>ONZK01004474.1:28401-39493 GCA_900322385.1 Pharnaceum exiguum | reverse complement strand
AGTCATTAGTCATATAAAAATACCCACTAGTCATTAGTCACATAAAAATGTCCATTAGTCATCAATGTTAATTTTTTAATTAAAACGATGACGTGGCACAGGGTGTATATATACACCTGGTGCACAGAAGACTTAAAGATTAGTTTTCTACTGATTGAGTTGTGGATAGAATCCGCTAAGCATCGTATATCATGAGCAAGAACTAAGATTTTTTCTTTGAGAACTACTCCCTCCGTTTCTAAAAGTTCTTCCACTTTTTCCTTTTTATTTGTCTCAGAAAGTTCTTCCACTTTTCAAATCTAGCATGATTTTTTTGACTAAATGACTCATTTCCCCTTGTACTTTAGCCAAATTACACTATCCCACATTCTCACTCCCCACCCACTTGTTGAGGATAAATTAGTCTTTTTTCAGCTTTCTTAATATGTGTGCACTCCAAAAAGTGGAAGAACTTTCAGAAACGGAGGGAGTAAGACTTATTAAGACATGGCAATTAGGTTGGGTTGGGTTGGTCGTGTTCGGGTTGGATTAAAACTGGTTGACAACTTGAACCCGATCTGTTTATGTAAACGGGTCAATATAGTTGACCTGAAACTGATCCGGAGTTAAACGGGTTCGAACCCAGTACGTCAACCCATTTAATCTTTTTTTTTTGTTATAAATTTCATATACTAAACAAAATATTATAGAAGACAGTTGTGTAAATGGTATTAAATTGTTAATAAGAAGACGAAAAAATGACTTAGATTAGGGGAAAAAGGTTTATACAAAATGTTCGATTATTGATATTTGATCTTTTTTTTTTGTGTGTTAAATGGGTTAAATGGGAAATGATAATATTTTAATCTGTGTTTTTATTGGGTTAAATGGGTTACATTTAGGTTAACCGGAATTTATATTGGTTAGAGCGTGTCAAATTCGGGTAGAAAATTTCAACCCAAACCGTTGGCGTTTAATTAAACAAGTTAAAATTTCAAAGCTAACTCGCCATTTTAAGAAATCGTGTCAGGTTGGTGGATCGCGTTCTCTTTGACTAGGTCTACTAAGACTATATTTTGTATTTTTTTTTGGTGGATAACCTGCCTATATTTTGTATTCCTTTTTTTTTTTTGAGATAGCACATTTTCTTTCAATATATTTATCTTGTTCTTCTTTTTTATTTTAAATAAATTTTGTCTTGTAGAGGAAGAAAACAATTGCCTTGCCCAAAATAAAAATATATTATCCATTATATATCTTTAGCTAATTCTTTTTTTTCTCTATTTTTTGATGAAACAACGAGCTAATTCTTACTTCCTATTTCTTTTTATGATTGTTAATTAATCCCATTTTTTAAATTAATTTTTATATCGTTATTTATTTATTTTTCCCCTGTTAACAAAAACTTATTACTCTTTTCTTTTTGGTGAATACATGAGGGTAGTCCCTGAATAATAAGAATAAAAACAGAAATAGGAAAGAAATTAAACCAGGAATTAAAAAAACTTAAAACTCTTCGCGGATAATATCCTAGCAATCACCGAAGAGCCTTTGGACTAAAAAATCCTCGTTAACCTTTTTGTTTTTCCTTCATTATATCCTTCTTAAAATAAAAATCCTAAGTTAAAAAGGACTTTATGTTACAAAACAGATACTGAGTACTTGAAACTCCTAAGGGAAAACAAACGGCTACTTACATGCACGTACGTTATTATCATTATCCGCTAATAAATCGGATTAAATTATGGATGAGCCTTGTTCTCCAATCCTAATTTGGATAAACATGATATAAAATTATTGATTGATAAACTTCCATCCACAATCGGATTGCCAATAAATAACTTTTGTGGGTGTATATATATAGACGACCTTTTAGTCAAAACCATAACGTTATTTCATTGTTGTGCATTATAAAGATACTATAGGCAATTAACAATCTTCCCTTTTCCCTCTTGTTAGTAATTCATTAAAATTCATCATCGAATATGGCAGCCATTGTTTCCTTTGGTGAGATGTTGATCGATTTCGTCCCCGATGAGGCCGGTGTTTCACTGGCTGAATCTCGTGGTTTTCTTAAAGCCCCAGGAGGTGCACCAGCCAATGTGGCTTGTGCCATCAGCAAGCTTGGAGGCAGTTCTGCATTCGTCGGCAAGGTACTTAATTTTCCCCCAAGGATTTACGTTGTTTCTCCTACGTCTTTTTGCTCGATCTGAATACTGCTTTCAAAAGATAGATTCATATGATATGTTTTGCAATAATATGATGTTAAGATGATATAATTCTTGTTGTGTTATACGTTCATCGTCTTGGAGGACTATCCTAATCCTTTTCTCAAACTGATTTAAATTTTGTGTGTGTTGTGTTGCTTGTTTGAATTTATTAATTTTTTGTGTGTGCTGTGTCGCTCATGTGTATTACTCTGATTTTTTTTTGGTGTAAGTATTACTCTGAATTTAATTATGATCCGTGCTAGACTATTAGCCAATTCCAATCAATTTTGATTCAGATCTGTTTTTTTAAGGATAGTTGTTATTGGTATTATTGTATTGTTGTTATTAGTCACTTAAATTAGATTTTGGGATTATACCGTCTTTTTTTTGGCTATCTTTTCATGAATCATGAATCAGTCAATGGTGTCTAACAGTTTTAAGCTCTTTTTATGGGATAAAAAAATTTCAATGACGAATATGATCAATCGGTAAATAAGTACTCCAACCCAGAATAATAGCACATCCTGTTTTTGGTATGGCAAACATATTCTCAATGTATGATATTGGATTACGTACATTAGCGTTGATTACCAATCTTAATTTGCTTCTACACATCATACACATGTCACAAAAAAACTTGAAAATTATTTGCTTTAGTGCATGTCTAACTGTAATTGATTTGATATTATCAAGGTTGGTGATGACGAGTTCGGTAAGATGCTTGTTGACATAATCAAAAAGAACGGAGTAAACACAGATGGAGTGTGTTTTGACAAGGATGCCAGGACAGCACTGGCTTTTGTGACACTAAAGAAGGACGGAGAAAGAGAGTTCATGTTTTACAGAAACCCTAGTGCAGATATGCTTTTGAAAGAGTCAGAGCTTAACATGGATCTGATTAAGAAGGCTAAAGTCTTCCATTATGGCTCCATTAGCTTGATCACAGAACCGGTCAGGTCAGCTCATATCGCCGCCATGAAAGCCGCTAAGGCTGCCGGAGTTATTCTTTCATATGACCCCAATGTGAGACTTCCCCTATGGCCTTCTGCTGAGGCTGCTAGGGAAGGTATTAAGAGCATTTGGAACCATGCTGATATTATCAAGGTTTGGAACTTTGCCTAGTGTTTTGTAGATCAAATTTCATGTCAATTTTGCTCTTTGTATATGAAATTAGCTACTGACTAAACGTCTAAACATATATCCTTCTATGGTGGCTTAGGTGAGTGATGAAGAAGTAGAGTTCTTGACTCAAGGAGATGCTACTAAGGAAGAGGTTGTGATGACCTTATGGCATGACAAGCTCAAGCTCCTCCTTGTTACTGACGGTCCAGGAGGATGTAGATATTTCACTAAGGTACATTAATTTTCCAAATGTGATTCCCATGATATTTTATAAATTAGATGATTGAGAAGTTGTTATTGATATATGATTTCTGATTTTGTTATATTTTTGCAGAATTTCAAAGGCACAGTGAAGGGCTTTGCAGTTACGGCTGTAGACACAACTGGAGCTGGAGATGCATTTGTGGGTGGCCTCCTTTACTCCCTTGCTAATGATCCATCAATCTTGGAGGTACATCTCTATACTTAAAATTCAATCATATTTCTAATTCTGATTACATATTCATAAGCAGTAATTTAATCAATTTCTTTTGCAATGTTCATTAGGATGAAAGCAAGTTGAAGGAGGTACTGAAATTGGCAAATGCATGTGGAGCAATTTGCACAACACAGAAGGGTGCCATTCCTGCGCTCCCAACTCACCCTCAAGCTCTTGAGCTGATTAACAAGAAGTAGAATTCACTTTAAGATATTAAGTCCATAGTCTATCATTCAATCTTTTTTGTATGTATAGATTATAATGAAGCTTCCAATTTGATTTCCTTGGGGCTTCTCTTATTTAGATTACAAACTCGTTTTAGAGGATTAAGCTGTGGAAAATCTGCAACTTTTACAGGCTATATTTTCAATAAAGAAAAATTTGCTCATATACTAAAGATTTCTGATAACACATGATTTCATCTACTGGCTTGCAAATTGCAATGAAGTAATGACAAAATTTAATCAATTTGATACAAACTACAACCATTGGCGTTGCAGGACATGAACAAACTCATTCAACACCCAACTAAAGGGCAAAGGAAAAATCCAAAGATTTTCCAACTCGTGACCACATAGTATTCTTACTAACACTAGTGTGACATTACAAGCCAATCTATCACGAGCAGCACTTTTGATACATGACATTGTTACTTTTCGTCACCTTTGCTATCATTGTACATGCCATACCAAAGTGGGAACACCAAGTGCAAAAGCCAAAAGATATGGCTACACAAAGAAGATTCAACCACATAACTTTTTGACAAGAAGAAACATATACACTTCTTTCCAATACTCACCATAATCTAAAATTAGTACATTATATATAAAACTTATTTGATGTTTGACAATTATCATATTAGTCTAATAAACAAAGCAAAAGACATATAAAAATTAGAAAAAATAAAATAAAAATTCTAAGAAGAACTAATTATTTGTAACCTTTTTTCCCTTGCTTTTTCCCATGCAACCATCCAAAGCCCTTGAAGGCCTTACCAATCTTGAGCAAACTAGGTCTTCCCATGTTCAAATTCATCTTCCCAGCAGATAATTTCAAAGCTTGTAAGCAGCAAACCTTGGCACTATCATCATCATATTCTTCATCTTCATCAAAGCTATACACACTACTTTCAATATCATTTCTCTTGATGAAATCACCAATAACTTCACCTTTACCCTTCTTGAAACCAACTTTTTCCTCTGTTCTTCCCTTGTTTACATCTGTTTCGTAAGTCTCCCATAGCAAATCCATACCTTCACCACCACTAACATTACTTTGATTAACTTTATTATGCCTTTCTTCAAAGAGCTTACAAGCTAAAGTCCTCCTCCACTCTCTCTCCTTCCTCATTGACCCAAAGCTCCCTAAATAAGTTTGGCCTTCATTGGTAAGTGTTGTTTTCTCTTGATCAACTCTCAACGATCCAAACTTTGGCCTTAAAACTTCATTAATTTTTTTTTTAATCACCTCGGATCCCGTTCTCATCATAATTACCTCATGTTTTCTCTCATTGGGATTTGCGTCCCCTGTTTCACTAACTTCATACTCTGTTTTCACCTCATCTTGAGCAGCATTATCATTTTCTTCACCTTTTTCCACCAAATTCTCATCTTGGGTATCTCCATCCCTCTCTCTCTCATCATGGTCACCCACATTCACCTCAATTATGGTATCCTCAAACACAATCTTGTACACCTCAAGCTCTTCAGTACTTTCGTCGAACCGCGGCCGGAGCTTCTCAACAAGGGGGGCATAAACAGAGAGAAAGAAACCATCTTTAGGGTTAATCAAAGACTTCAGTGGCACAAATGTGGTTAAAAGAGACAGTAAAAGTAAGGAAACTGTGATGAAAAGTGGTGAGAGAAAGGATAGCAGCTTGAAGATGTAAGGAAAGAAGAAGATTAAGTAAGATAAGTACAAAGGGTTTGAGACAATTGCTGACCAACACACTGCAATGTCACAGCCTTTTGCATGTTTCTTAGTGGAAAATTCTGTCATTGCAGGGTTTTAGATGATCTGTTTTGCTCTGTTTTTTCTTCTTGTATGGTTTTTTTGTTAAGGCAGTGAACTGATAATGAAGATGGCAATGGTTGAATGAGAAAGCGTGATTGAGGAACTTGTTGGGAGTTAAAGCGGCGTGACTAAAGGAGGGAAAATGGAGAGAGAGTGGGGTGGAGCACGAGAGAGGGAAGTGTATAACTACTAACTTATGGAAAGGAGGGAAGAAGCATGAAAAAATACTTAGAATATTTCAACAGTTTATATATGGGTATGAAAGATTATGGAGGGAGTAATTATGGCATTGTCAATAATTTTTTTGGTAATAATTAATTACTGTATGTAAAGTGCTCTTTTACTTGCTTTTAGTCTTTTACTCTTCTTGTTTATGGAATCAGGGAATATTAGTGCTATGTAGTGTAATGTTGAGATGAGGTGACAAGGTGCATAAAAGTGCATTAGCAATTGGCTATTGTATGATGTTACAACGATAGTTGTTACATGCTTTTAGGGTTTGGACCATCGGTGGTTGAAGTAGTCAAAAAGTTCATGCTTTAAGCCTTTAAGGTAGCTAATTTAGGGCATTGTTTTTTAGACTCATATACTATCACATTTTCAGTTCAACTTTGTTCAATTGAAGGTACTTTGTTTGAAATCACTTGTAACTGACCTGAAATCACTTGTTAGTTTATATCGGGTGCTCTATGTCAAATCATTATAACATATATCTCATTAGTCCGTTCCTCTACTCTCACACGAGTCCATTTACATTAAGTCTTTGATACATTGGGTGTACCCATACACCTAGTGAATTTATAGTTAATAATAATGAAACTGACTAATGACATGAAAAATGTGATTACTGCCACAACGTAAATAAAAGAATTGCATTTTACCATTTGTGCTACTTTTACGAGCTCTGTACATGTGTTATTGATTTGAGTAGATTGACATGCGACAGTGTTTATTAGTGTCGAGTCACAAGCTGGCGAAGCTGCAACCTTTATGTGTTGTTATGGAGTAGGTGTATCGTGTTTGAGAAATTGGCCACTTGTTTCAAGCTCGTGCTTACCTTGTTGCGCTCTAAGTTGATCATGAACAGTATCGAGTAACGAGCTTAAGACGATATGGTTAATCCAGAGGCTAAAAGTCTAGTGAGTGGGTTGCGATAAAGATCCTTCTTACCGACAAACGAATGATTATTGTATAGTTTAGAGTGTGAATTAGCTAAGTGAATAACACAATTACACATAGTTAAAAGAAGTGAAAGAATCAAACGAACGATGAATTTTTTTCTTCAAGGAAATGCTTGTACAAAAGAAGGATTTGACGGTGCATAAAAGGGTTGGGTGAAGAACTAAAGGTTCATAGCACAGTGTGATAGGGGACACCAATAATGACTATACTCAAGTTTTCGCCATATTAACATGACTTTTGGTCTATCTTCTTCCTCCAATGCCTCTTATCTCTATGCATCATCTCTCATCTTTCTATCTGACCGAATGACCAATTCCTAGCTATAAAAGTGCAAGAAGATTTTACTCTAGTGGGAGCTTTTCTCACTTTAAATGTTACCACTCCCAAAGACTAGAAATTACCGAAATGGCTTAATGAGGTCCGTGACTTGGACGTTGTTGTGAATAAACTAACCTCTGAAACACTCTGGCTTCACATTCCCATATAGAGATCATTAACTCATTAAGCAGATTGGACTTTGGAGACACCATGTCTTAATTTTGTAACACTTCCTCGTTCATGTTCCATAAGAATTGTTAGTTAGTTACATTAATTAGAGGAGCATCCTGTATTACTAAAGAATTGCAATGCATAAACTCAACGCAGACTGGTGAACGCAGTGTGTGAACTCATTGCGGACTGTGTCGCAGCACCAAATTTTAGGTACACCGGGTGTACACGTACACGCCATCTCGGTCCATAGACCATACCATTATCGTATCACTGCTGTAGATATCAATACTGCCACCACATGCAGCTTCATGATCTTTGGCTTTGTTGAAGCAGAATCGCTGAAGGATGATTGCATTGATGACGCTACAATTTGTTAAAATTAAAATAAAGGCTAAATATTGAGCAATCATTAATCTTTTTTTCCCATGCAATCATGTTAGCCGGATTAGACTGGCCAGTTGAACATTTCTAATCTTTGTCATGAGATATATACCTCCTCATATGGCTTCACTACACCTTTACTTTTCATCCATATATATACCCCGCCACTTTTCTTAAGATTAAAGGAAAGATGGAAAGAGGATCTCAATTTCATTTGGTAGTTGAGGTCAATCACTTCTTTCAGCTTTAGGTGATTATGTATTATAGCAAAATGGTAAAGAAAACCTTCCAACACTTCTTATCTTTTAGTAAAGTTGTTGAAAGTCAATATCTCAATGCACCAATGAATCAATCTCGAAAATAACCTCTCTGTTTTCTTTAACAGGGTTAAGGTTGCGACAATCCCGACCCCCGAGCACCCTATTGAACGAGGATAACATTCGGTTATTGTTGTTGAGGTCAGTCAATGAGTTCTGTTTTGTTCTTCTTCATTTGTTAACAATGCTCCATTGCTCCCCAGTGAAGTTTTTGCTTTTTGGAGAACATGCTCATGTCTATGCTCGAAGTGAAATGTCACCAACAGGAGATCAACTAGCTAATGCGCGGGGTTTAATACTTCTACTGTAGCACTTATCATAGCTATCTAATAGTTTTCCACTTACCTATGTTCCCTTATTGTCCTCTCACACCTTTCCGTTAGATCAGTGAAAGAGTTTCAATCATGCCTTCTTATTGCACTTTCTGCCTGGTACATATAATTTCAGGTCACATGAACGCACGATTGGTTCTTTTCCTCCGGACTAGCGCCTGGTCTCCCGAACTAAAACTGTACCAGTTTCCACTTAGTTCAGTTTAGTTACCAGCCTAGTCTAGTCTAAGAGAACAAATCTTAATCCTGTCATGGCATCATGTACTCAAGCAAACTACTAAAAACACTCTAAAACAGTGTATAAGATAAGCACTTCATACAAGTGTATATCCCCATTCGATGGGGGTGCTCGGGAGTCGGGGTCAAGCATTGCCTGACCATACTTCGAATTAACAAAGTGGTCAAGCGGAACTACAAGGCTACAGTGGCCAACTACGCATAAGAAAGCTAGCCTGGTCATATATACTCATATGACACTAAAGCTTTCACCCTTGAGAATCATGCCATCATTGAACTGATGCCTAATGGGAAGGCCAATGACAACATGTTTAAGCAACGGGCAATATGTCACATGAGCTATTGAAAGTGCATCAAAGGAGCTACTGCACAGAGCCTGTTGACTCAAGGACTACAACAACGAAACTAATGGCACATTAAGGAAAAAACAATCTAACCAGAAAGGCTGAAATGGTGTTGCTAAACATATGCCACAGCTGGAATTTCACGAATCAGTTGGACAAATCACAAACTCCAAGCTCGCATTACTTAAACCATCTGGATACAATTGAAGTTCTCATACAAAAGCTTACTTTATGTAATAGCAACACAGTACCATAACAACCATCACATGCTAACTCCTAATAGCTTTCTATCATTTACTCATTCATCACAGGCTTATTCTCGCTTGCTTTGAATCTTGGCTCCTTCGGCTTCTGCTCCTCTCCCTTTCTGCAAATTCAAATCCAACAAGGAGCGTATCAGATACCAGGACAACTTATTATTTTCATTTTATAACAGTAAAGTACCACAACGCTGTTGTGAAGGTGCGCGAAGGGTAGGAAAGCAGGATAACATAGCAGAATTCTTTCTCAAAGCCAAAACAATAGCACATAAGCTACACATAAATAGATTGTATAACACATCCATTAACAGCTTTCAGCCTAAACTTTCTTTTACCCATAAACCAAAATCGGAAAGTCAGTTTCCCTACATATGGATTTTTTCAACAAGAATGAAAAATGCAGAGACAATATATGCAAGGGATGCACGCTAGATGGGAAGTTAAAACTCGGCAACTTAAAGCAGACAAGACATAAATCTCAAATCTTCACTTAGCTCAATTAGGCACCTAATAACAAACCTCATGACTGAACCCCTCATTAAAATATATAATAACTCATAAACCAGTGTATCAAACTTTTTGAAAAGAAGACATGTCAGTTGAGAGACAATCAATTTCATACGGAGAGTCGACATTAGCGCGTCCATAAGCGACAACCATAGGCTCACAACACCAATCATCTTTAAATGAATAAAGAAAAACTACATCATCTATATACTAATGCTGAAGAGATGAAATTTGAACAATATAGCAATAGCGACATTACAAACTTAAGAAGTTTAATATTTCCTCAAAGATAATAAGCAAAATCAATTTCTCTTCTCACTGCCTCCTAAGACGACATGCATAGCTACAAAGAGATATTTACTACGGTAGCACTCATGTCTCTAATCAAATACATCTAAGTGACCTACCTAATAGAAGAAAAGGCTGAGTCAATACGTAGGTCTCAAGTACATCACCACTACATACTAGTGAGCAATAATTCCCCTAAAAATCGTCAAGCAGAACACATGCAGCAGTCACTACAAAAAACACCACACGACAACTATGGTGATTCAACCATATTCCACTACCCACAATGGCCAGCAATATAAATACCACAATCAAGTCACAGACTGATAGAACAGTTGTTATTGCCACCACGCCTCATTAACCAGCAAACAGAAAGTTCTGCTGAGCAGAAAGGGATAAGCAAGTTGGAGCTATATCACAACAATCTTCTCTCAACTAAACATAAACCCAGCAGGTGTTCCTCAGCCCGGGAACACAGGAATGACCAAGGTACCACTAATATCCAATCAAAATCTGACCTCACCACACAACGAATCTTTCATATCAAAGTAACATCAAACAAAAAGCAATCATAGGTCCAAATAAAATTCCAAGGGTACTCAAAAAGTCAAAATCCTAAAGAGTACATTAAACTTGATCTCACCAATCAACGAGAAATAATGGAGCAACTTTCTAGCAAGTGCCCAATTATCATGCCATGAATCCAAATTGTTATTCTTTCACAATACTAAGTAAAATGAGACAATACAAACTTTGAACTAAAGAAGAATCTAATTCAGCTCCCCTTCCAATTAGTGAAGTTATTATCCACATACTACTTCACACTCCAACGACTCCAACTGCCCAATACTTTCGAAAGAATATTGGAGAACTCCAATCAGATATCAAATTCCAGAATTAAAAACGACAAGTAGAATAAACCACATTGTGACATGAATCTGACGGTTGCA
>ONZK01004474.1:16597-27983 GCA_900322385.1 Pharnaceum exiguum | reverse complement strand
CCCCCCCCCCCCCCCCCCAAAAAAAAAAAAAACAGCAAGTAATCTTTCAGGACACTGTAAAGATTCCCAGCTATGCACACAGACCAAAAACCACAAATGGGTTCCAAGTTCTAACAAAAGAAGAAAACAAATGCAGCTGTAATGCTAGAGTTCCACTCTTAACCATTCACACCTCAAATTTCTCATATTTGGATACCATATAAAGCCAAACAATGAATTAACAAACTTTCTATCTTCCCAACAAAAATGTCGTACCAGCTAAAGGAACTCAAACCCAGAAATAAACTTAAAAGTACAACCCACAAACGAGAAACAACAAAGGTATTCCCGACTGAATCTTCTATAATATGGAAGGAAAGCCCTTTCTTCTTTAAAGCTTAAGCAAGTATCAGCAACAATTGCTCCAGAACAACGGCCTCCATACGACAAAATACATTGAAGTTCATCTCATGAATACCCTAAATCCGACGTCTTCACATCAATGAAAATTTAGCCTCAGCACACAACAGAACCCCTCATATTAAAGTAACATCAACCAAAATACCAAACTTCATCCCATAAATCATACACTTTTTACGACCTAATAAGCTGAATTTCTTCTCAACAATCAATTAATAACAGCAGAAGCAACTTTCTAGCTATTGCCCAATTACCATGTCACGAAACCCAATTACTTATCCGCTAAGGACATCATTGAAATGAGATAAACTTAACCTAAAATTGGAAACCCTAATTTAAGCTCCCCTTCTCTGATTACCAAAGTTCTCCACATTCTACTTTGCACTTCCAAATTACCATTGATATCAAATGATATTAACAAACAACAATCACCTAGCAAATTCTACAACATGATTATCACAACTTCCTATCAGACACCCAAACATAACAACTAAATATAACCAAGACCCATATCCACAAAATTTGAAGATCAAAACACCAAGACATGATTTCACCAACTACCTATCACATACTCAAACATTCATGCTAAGTAACCTAAACCCAAATAATCGTTCCACAAATGAGTTTAATAACAACCAAAAAACAAAACCTCCTCTTCTAAACTACTGTAAAGTTCCAACCTTTCTCACTCACATCACAATTTCCTCATTTCTCAAACACCATATGAAGCTAACAATACAACAAACATAAAGTTTCACAATCATTTTATACTAATCTCTTACAAAACCAACTCTAGCACAACAAAATGGTAAAAAGATTCAATCTTTCACTTCTACAGCAAAAGAAAAAAAGAAAAAAAAACAAAACAAACCCAGAAAAGAAAAGCATACATAAAAGACAATAACAAACACCCAACAGTTTTCTCATGAAACCCATTTGGGAAACAATCAAATAAAGTAAAAAGATAAACCCTTTAAGGGTTTAAAGCTAAAATACACATAAGAAAAGCATAGAACATGAATTAATGAAAAGGGAGAAGAGGAAGAAGAGAGAGAGTGGACCTCTTGTCAGCAGCGGCACCCTTCTGGCTGAGGAAGGACCTGAAGAGACCTGAGTTCACGTCGTAAATCATTTTTCCTTTTTGTTTGTTGTTGTTGTTGTAGAAAACCCTAGAAGAAGTTTTGCTGCTGCTGCTTTTGTTTTGAAGAATATGTCTGAAGAGAAAGTGCTTGTTTAAGTGTGAGAATGAGGTGATGAGGGGTTTTTATATGTGGGTATATGCGTAGTAAAATGGGCTATGTTGGGCTGCTAATTTTAATATACGTTTTTGGATACAAGGCCCAATATGAAATGAAATGGGTTAGTCCCATTGTGATTTGTGACCCCCAATGTCACCTTCTATTTATTTTTTTTAGGAGAAACACAATAATTAGTCACAAATTCTTAGGTAAACCCGGTGTATGTACAATACACCGGGTGTTTTTTTCAAAACATTATAAAATATATCATTAATCTCATTTTTAAGGTTATTAATCAGTCCCTTTATTACTAGTCATAAATCCACTCGGGGTACACTCGATATACCAAAAACTTGCTGATAATTAGTTGAATTAAGGATGGCATCAGAAAAATTGTCAAATGAAAGTCGGATTTAGGCATGGCGAAATGCAATTAATTAGCATGCTTTTAAAAAATGTTGTATATTAGTATATACTAATCATTTGCGAAACTAGGGTTGAGGAGTTAGGCATAGCGAACTCTTCACTAGAATTTCAACGGGGTTCGAGTCTCCGACCGTCTACTAATTAGGATTTTATATTCATATGCATTGTGAAACAGTCTCACGAACGTCTGGGTTAAGGTTGCGTACATCAAATTCCCTCAATACCTCGTATGAGAATATGAGATAGGATTCGACGGAGATGTTGTTATGCATTGTAAAACAGAGGACTTTTGTACTACGAGCCTGGGAGGTTAAGCAAGACCAAAGTTGGTGGAACAAGTGAACAACGTTATCTCAAATGCTTGCATGAGGCTAACCATCCATTCAGTAAACCGTCGGTGCCTTCTCGTACGTTCTCCGACTCTTTACTTACCCATCTTTCTGTCTTTATATATACTCCGTATTTGCTAGGCGTTGCTTGCTAGCTGCTATTTACCAACCAATGCAAACTTAAATAGCAGGCCAAACCGCCAAATGCTTGGCATCTTGGGTGCCCCGCTCACCTTGTATAATGACCATATAATCCCCTCACGTGGTGTTTATTTAGTTCTAACGAGCCAACAACAACAATACAACAATCCCAGTATATCCCATTAGGTGAGGTACTGAGGGAGCCTGATTGTACGCAGCCTCATCCCGATTTGAGAAATCGGGAGACTGTTTCCAGAATAACTCACTTAGTACCTTTATGAGAAATTCCTTTATAGCTGCAATGAAAAATTGTTAAAACCGATGTACCGATTTAGTTCTAACGAGCCTAGGTGGTTTAATATATCTTTGATGGGCAACAAACACCTCTGTCTCTTATGTCTTTTATACACGCAGTCTAATATGTGCATATTTATGGCTTGTTCTCCTTCTAAAAACTATATTGATCAACTGAAATTCTAATAATTGAACTAAACTTTCTTTATTACTTTGACACACAATTACTTAATAAAATCCTTTTAATATTAAGGTTTTATGAAACTACATAGTAATACCTTCCAAATGATGTACGCAGAATAACGAATTGATATAAGAGTCACAACTTCTTACAATCAATAGAAACGACCTGAAGTAAACTGTACTCCTAATTAATCACGTAATTGGACAAAATTGAATTGAACTAAACTGAACTAACTGAAAATAAGTTTTCAAAAGTTATAAGAAAAGGATGGTTGTACACAGTAATATGGAATGGGAATCCTCTCCAATGACTTGGGAATTTCCAGTTGTGATACAAGACTATGGATTGGGTTGATTTTTCCTTTCATTATAAATTCGCAAAACACCCCCTATTTTCCCTTTGTAATTCCAACGTGTTTTAGTAACATGAATTTTTCTGTTTTGGTGGGAAAATGGAGAGGATCTTGACTCTAAATCGCTGGTCACAATCAGTAGTACATACAATACCCTCTAATTTGATAGTGATTCAAAATAAAATAGTACGGAGTTACATGTGGATTGTATTGTTGGGAACTTGGGAATTGCGCTTGGAATTGGAGAGGACCTGTTGTATTTTTCAACGTTGGAGTTATGTAGAAGAATAGGGGGGGGTTTTCAATTTTTAAAAAGAAGAAGAAAAAGAAAAACTTTCTATGTGGTGAAGGCAACAGGACCTCTCCAATTAATGGAGAGGATTCCAGCGCACCACCGCACCATGAATCACTGTCAATTTCTTTTAGTACGATAATGATTAACTTGAGATTAATAAGATGATTCTAACACCTACTTACTAAAAATATTTTATTTCAAGAAATTATAATTTGAAAAGTCAAGATCAGCTCATTGGATTGACATTGTAAATGTGCCTTTTGAATAAATTAGAAGTAAAAGGACACTTTAAATATCACTTTTTTTTGTTAATGAGGTCAGATTGCAATATGAGGCTACAACTTGATAGCTTTTTAACACTGTATTGGCCAACTTAAAACATTTAAATTATATTTCTACTAAGTAGCACTAGTTAAATTCTGCTTGATACTTCTTTTTTTTTAAAAATCTTTGACTAAATTATTTTAAAAAATTACAATAAATATGCACGAGTTTATAGGGATGGTAGGATAGTTTCACCAATTATCTTGAAATGAAAATAAGCGAAAGTTGCAAGGGCAACCTTATTGGCAATTTGGCACAAATCACTCACTTAAAACTCACTTTCAACCTTTTCTTATGATCAAGATTATTAGTAACATTTCCTTGCAACTTTTGTTTAATTTTGACAAAGTTTAGAGAAAAAAGAAAATTGTAAAATGAACCAATCAAAACCATATACATTTAATATCAAATTTGTAACAAATGGTATTCTCTTACAACTCTTTTGAAACTACCAATAAGGATGTCCAAAATATATGAGTTCAACTAAATTAAGGTTTATTTGTTCTCATCAATGCAAGTTAGTTTAAATCTGTTATCGAAAACAAGGCTTACTTTTCCTAAGGTTAAATCGATCGTTATCGAAAACAAGGCCTACTTTACCTAAGGTTTTTGTTTTTACTGATAGAAATTTGCACATGATGGGAAACGAATCATAAACCTCTTACTAATTAGATCGTCTCCACACAAGTTAACTCAATTGGCCTTACAACATTAAGTCAACCCAATTAGGTTATGTTGCCTAAGACTATAAACCACAATATTTAAAAGTCATCCTCATTAGAAAAATCACCAAGAGAAGCTGTTTACTTTCTTATTCCCCCAACTCCAGTGTTGGAGATTTCCCCTAGTGTTTTGGAGAATTGCACTCCCCCTCTTCATTAAACGCTTAGATATGGTAACATTCTAAACCAAAGAATCTACAAGATTTACACAAGTGACATCACATTCACATAACAAAGCGCAAACAAAGGAGAAATCAGATTTTACACCAAAACAGCCAATAATCCCAAAACCAAATCTCTGTTCTCAAAGATACCACAAAGGGCATTCAACTAAACAATAAAGCCAAGTAAGTACACTTCTAGTTCAAGGGGCATATATGTCACAAAACAAACATAGACAAAAGTACATACTTACGTTGCACTTCTGTTTCTCATTTAACAACCTCCAAACAACCAATTCCTTTCTCTCCCTTTCTAACTACCACTAACAAACTTCCTTTGCCCAAACAAACAAGGCATTATTATGTACTTTCTATATGAGCATGTGGTGAAAATATAATAATAAAATATAAATGAAAATTAAAGAGCCTTTGCCCTGCCCTTGGGAAGTTAAGGTAGCAGTAGATGCATGAGTGTCTGTCAACTACTACTATCTCTTTCTTCCCCTCACTTTCACCCTTTGCCACCTTCCTATATAAATTCTTTTCTTTTAACTTTTCTTTTCTGTATTTTCCTTGCCACCTTACAAGCCTCCTCTCACATTGTGGTAAAACTTATTTAATTTCTTACTAATGTTAATGGCTTTCTATATGTTCATACATGATAATATGACTTAATGTGACGTGGGTTTATGCCAAATATTGAAATTAAACATGTTTTTGGTGATCTTTGTTGAGTTTAATATAATGGGTATGCATCAAATTGTTGTTTTTGTTTTTTTCTTGGGTGTGATTGATGAAAGTTTTGATTTTTAGTAATGGGTTGGTGTTATTTTTGGTGAATATTCTACGATTATTATTAGCTTTCTCTTGATATGTTTTTTCATGAGATTTTTCCTTTTTTTTGTTTTGTTTTGTTCTGTTTGGTGTTTATTTGTTCTCTTGTGGAAGAAAAAAGGTGGTAGGTTGGATGTGTTGACTTGAGAAGACTTGGAGGTCAATGTGAATGTGAACTTTAGGTCCTTTTCTTTGAACTTTTCTCTGTTTGTGTTCTCAGTTTTTTCACCATAGAAAATACTTGTAAGTTCAGAAAGAAAAGAAAAAGAGCCTACAGAAGCTAGAATCTTTTGGTTGATTGTAAGCTTACATTATGATCTCTATATCTCTAATGTTGTTGGGTACTTTCCCTTGTGTACAACTGTAGATTGTGTGCTTAGAGGGGGTGTTTTTACTTTATAGTTCTACCACCTAGCAGTATGTATTGTGGCTAGCAATATGTTGATAAGGTCATGGACATCCTAAGCTCAATTTGTCCATATTTTCTGTGTTCATGTACTACCTTTAGGTCTTTACGAAATCAATGTGAGCAAGTCCTTGGTCTATCTTAATTCTCCTCTGATGAAACAGTTGTTTACTAGATTACTGATGTTGTTTTGCTGTTGATTGTACCTCCCAGTCTCTAAACGGACATATTGATGTTATATTTTTCTTTCTTTTTTGAAATAGATACTTATTTTTTAACTATAATAGTAGCTTTGATATAACATGTTGGTGACTCAATTGGCATTGTCTTTGAATTTGTTAGATTTCATACCTTATATGTCCTGTTGACGCCTTGAATTAGATGTATTGTTGATGGCTTGATGCTTTTGTCATTTGCAAAAAAATAATGGATGTCCTCGAGCATGATTCTTTGTTTTTTTAAGCAAGTCATTCTTTATCCTTTGTTGTTTTTCCAACAATCTGTTTATTACCTGTTCTCAGATTAAGTATGGTGAGCTTAAGAAGGCGCAGGCTCTTAGGGCTCTGTGCAGGTATGAGAACCTTGTATGTTTAGTAGAATACTTGATGTCTTGATTGCACCTTGTAGACCTTAGATGTACTAACTGCATACTCAATTCATGTAAAATCATTCAAGTCTTTTCGCCAACTAATCACATCTTCAAATTTGAGTGACTTTGTAGGCGTACAGAGTTGTTGCCTTGATTCATTTGCTAACTCAATCGACCATGAAAGTGCTCCTGAATATGTCGCCCGCAGCTCCAATCCAGTTAGTGTGCATCCGATGCCTATGGATGATCGTGATGATGTCCATCTGATAGAGGAGGTACTAGTTCTGTCATAATGGCATGGCTACTTTAGTAGAATGTAATTGTAATTATTGGTATCTTAGTAATACATGATGGTCTAGAAGATGTTAGTTATCAAGTACCAAAGTTCATATCTGTTACATATACTTAGATTTAGCTGCAAGATGGCAGAGACTGGCACAGGAAGAAATGGTAAGAAACAAGAGTGATGAAGTGACATAGATGACGTTCAGAGAGTTAATTGTCATTGTTTTTGTTCTGTACAAATTATAAACAATCGTTTGAAGCATACAATTGGCAACATATATAACATGCTGAAGTTGAAGCTCCCTTCTCTTCCAGAGCTGATTATGAAGAATTGACAACTAATGATTTTGCACATTGAAATAAACTACTTTTGAGGTTTAAGCATAGTTGCTATATACACTTGATGCTCAGATGAATGATTTTCTTGGATCAGGTCAATGATCCATCTGGAAGGATTCATTCATCAAAAGATTCTGGTTGTAGCCAATCAAAGGATGAGGGTAGTCAGCCAAATGTTTTAAGTTCAACCTCATCAAAAGAGCAGAACGATGTGCACCCTGCAGGTTAGTTCCCTGATTTGGTTGGCAAAATGGGCTAGCTCTTTGTATGGAATAACAGAATAGTAGTTTGTCATACAAGAGAATTAAAGGGGGATGCTGTTAGGTCTAAATGTTTAGTAGTACATGCCGCCTAAAACGTTTCACACTAGTTGTATTTTCTGTACAGATAAACCAGTGAAGCGCAGAAAGCAACATCGGAGAAGACATATACACCCTCAAGAACACTGTGATATGAGAGGTGTTTACTTCAAGAATATGAAGTGGCAAGCAGCTATAAAAGTTAATAAGAAACAAATACACTTAGGGACCGTCAATACACAGGAAGAAGCTGCCCATTTATATGACAGGTATGGAATTTTCAAGAAAAAATACCTATATCAAAAGTATAGGAAAATAACTCAAAGTTCCTATAAGCTTCTGAATCTCTCGATTTGGATGCTCATCATTGTTGCAACTGATAGTCATATTCATGCTGTCTTGTAGTCCTGTTCAATATATTTTCACTCTATATCCCATGATCTGTTGTATAGCTTATTCTGAAAAACTTGCTGATGGTAATTGTATATCAGTCACCACAAATAAAGTTGATTACCAGTACAACGCATCTACATTCTTATGTATCCAACTATCCTTAGCGGCGCCTTTTCTCTAAATTCCCAAATCTTTGGGATCTCATACAGTCTGATGCATATAGGAGTTGTCAAAATAGTAGAGATGAACTATCTTTGTTGGACAGTGTACTCGCTTGGTTGATAGGCTTCTTCACATCTTCATATCTATCATGACACTGATCTGATAGTAGATTTTTTCTTTTGTATCTTCAATTTACTCTGAGAGGTTGAGACTAGTTTTGAGTGAAGTGATAGATACTCTTGGTCATTGACCATAATCTCTGTCGAGCTAATGACATTAGTCATTCGTGAACTTACAAGAGCTAAGGCATTGTGGTGGTTTCTGTGCAGAGCTGCTTATATGTGTCGCAGGGGGACAAACTTTGAGCTTCCGGTGGAAGAGAAGCAAGAACTCGATGAATTGAAGTGGGACGAATTTTTGGCCATGACACGCCATCCTATAACCTGCAGAAGTAAACCATCTTGAATTCCTGATAGTTTGTGTCTCACTATTTATAATCTTTCGGACTTCTGAATTTAGACTGAAATTTCTTTTTCAGGATCAAGAGGCAGTGGCACTGCAGCGGTTCCACCTACAGTCCAGAATGGCGACTGGGAAGGTGAATTAGGAACCGAGGACTTATCAGGCTCAGATGATGTACTGAGGTTGTACTGACTTACCTAGGTCGAATCTTACGTTAGGTAGCTGACCTCATTTTCGGTAGTTCAATGCTTCTAGCGTACATACAGTATAACTATACCACTGTTGACAAGAAGCTATGATGGTGTGGATACTCTGGTAGATATATATATATTCAGGGAACAATAACAAAGGAAACTGTGAATAATATTGTTGATCATATATATAGGATGTAAGAAGTCACTATGTGAGTTTCTTGTGTCAGCTGAAGTAGTTGATTAGGGTATTGACTGTTACAAGTTCAACTCATGGACACCAGTATTTGGGGTTTAAGTAGTGCATGCAACCGTTGAAGAACAAAGAAATAACACATCAGTGATTAATCAGTAACTATTGGTAACTCAATAGTTAGATGGAGCATTAAACAAGTATTGATACCCTGAACAACAAGGTACCCGTCACAAATTCACAACTCATCACAGAAGCCGTAACTTGGAAAGAGGAATCAAAGAGCAGTTTGTTATCAAACTAATATGACTCGTGATGATTACACTTCTCCACAGGCTTTAGTTCTGATCTTCTGCAATTGGAAGAAAGGAAAAAAGACAAACATAATCCAACCTCATATATGACAAAGATGACTGCTTCGATTGCAAAACAAAATTTCTCATGTAAAAGTAAAACTAGTCAAGAAAAGGGTTCCACGGAACCTAAATTACAAAATAGGACCCCAGACTACAGCTTTTAAGTTGTGATTTATCGCGATCACTTGGTCGGTTGTGGCATGTTACATCTACAAGTATATAACATCCTTGCAGCAAATTCTGCCCTTGAAAGCACTGAACCATTGGATTGCCAAGAGTTTCCAATCATTGCAAATGAAGCTTGTCAAAACTGTGGAGCAGCTCAAGTCCAAAAACCATTTCAGGAAGTGGTCGATGTTGGCAGAGAAATAGAAGAAACAACGGAGGGCATCTACCATGGTAGGCTATTCTATAAATGGTACACCAGAAGGTACTCTTTGGGAATAGTCCTGATAATCAGACCCAAAGAATCGCCTTAAGTAGTTCTCCTCATATGGTATTCGCCCAGCAAAGAACCGCCAAACTACCACCGTAAATGCTACTGTTGAGATAGGATTCAAGAGCATAATCTGAGTGCCAATCGACCATATAAAAAAGCCACAATAACCAGGATGCCGAACAAAACTGTAGATACCGTGGGTCACTAGTTTGTGATGCTCCTCAAGGTGGATTTTGATGCGATGGGTGAAGGCTCTTCCAGCAGTCACAATTGCCACTTTCCGTATGATTTCACCAATTACAACCAATCCAAGACCCAAGTAACTCAACCACCAATGCTCCTTTAAGCTAGGAAAGAGCACATACTCTCCCAAGTATTCCAGCACCGAGAAAAGCATGGCAAAAATGTATTCCTTGCTTATCAAAAGAGAAAGCAGGGTGACATTTCTTTTCCCATGTATTGCAAGCGCTAGAATATATTCAGAAGCATGAAAGAAAAAAATTGCTATGAACATCTCAGATAACTGTATGCTAGCAGTGCCATGGAAGATCTCCATAATTTGCATCCCAAAAGTAGACCAAGAGATTGGGTTGATCAAGCTTTTCTGTTTCTGACAGAGAACCACAATGTCACTTGAAGCTCTTCAGATCTGAGAAAGATAAGATATCGATGTAGTGACATTTGAAATTTGGTGCTTCTGTAGGATACCCCATATAGAGCAAATAGCAAATAGAACAATGAGACCTAATGACTAGTAAAACAGCAATCAATCTTCAAATTTTAAATAAAATGACTGTCAACATAGATCATATATCATAATCAGTATTCAACTCATACACACAAGTACATAACATATCACACAAGGTATTTCCAAATGGCATTGATGTACAAAAAGTAAGAAGTCCAATTTGTAGCAGATGCACAGGTAAATATGAGGATGTCAGGGAGGAAGCACTTAAGTTCTCAAACTTGAAAACAAAACAAAAGGACTAATAATACAGAAAGATTGAAAAAATACTGGTAGTCCAGGCTGCATTTGACAAGTCTTTTACATGACAAAAGCATCAATTGAAGGTAAAAAGTTCTCAATAACAGGAGTCTTTCTATGGCTAAATCTCAAATAGGATTGATAGGTAGAATTTATTAAGGCACTCCTGAATAAGAGTTTCACCCTGGATCTTGAATCTTGGGGTCCATCCCAGCAGTATGCCACAAGGAATGAATGTGCAACCCAAAAGTTTCTAACAAAACCTAATCAAGATTTTGAAAAGAAGGAACGGGTATCCATGCAAAGGTTTTTGATTCTATAAAGGCAAAGCAGGGAGGGCCAAAAAAAGAAGAAGAAGAAAGGATACAAATCTGTCAAACACAGTTTGAAAAACTGAGTTGGATTCTCTAGAAGTCTGCTAACAAACCAGGTAGCTAGAGCCAAAGAACATCCTGTAGAACAAGAACATGATATGCAATATCAATTATCAAGTCAATTCAGAAGCTCATGTGAAGAATCCAAAGAGCAAATAGCTCTAAAAGTACCACACTTTTGCAGTTGCAACTAAGGTGATAATTATAATAG
>ONZK01004471.1:25759-36909 GCA_900322385.1 Pharnaceum exiguum | reverse complement strand
TCTTACTAACTAGACTCAAGTTAGAAGCATCTGATGGGTGCAAATATAACTCACTATTAACATCTACTAAGTTGGGATTTGCAACCGCCATACTATCTCACAACAGTAAAAACACAACAGAGTGCTATGCAGAAACGTCAAAAGAAAAACTGCAGAAATAAAAGGGGCTCGTATAATTACCAGAAAAACTCAAAAATGAGATCTTTTTGCATCTGAAAGATGATTCCTGCTCTGGTACCATGTGAAAGTCTGCAACTTTGATAACAAATACTGATGTAAGATAATGAAAACTGAGAAATAAAGGCAAGAGATATTTTTTATTTATGCAGAGCATTGTAAACTGACGGCTTGTCTATTACAAAGTAGCTGCTTTCTATTTATACTAGAACTTGAGAAAATAAACCTAAGATGACAGGGAACAATCAATGGTAAACATTACCTAAGGAAACGACGGTTGTGATTGCTTCTAGGATCCAACAACTCAGCTTGTCTTGTAGTGGTGAGGGAGAGTACACCTGCAACTCACGTGTATTACTAATGCTCATGTGCTCAGTGTGTGCACTACTCAACACCTTATTCTCCAATATCAAGCAAGTCTGTACTCATATGAAATGGGCAACCAACAGTCCAAAAAAACTTCTGGGTAATCAAATGAAAATCTACTTGAATTAACCTACAAGGACATCATTGTGACATGCCAGAGCGAATATACAAGGAAGTTGAACTAACTAAACTATTTCACTTTTTTTTTTATAACTAATCCCATGGGCCCTGAAGTTAACAACCGGTAAAACCTCCGGTTAACTATTTCACTTTTCAATGAAGTAACTTGTACTACGCTTTATGAATCGGGTTCTCAGTCCCTTTTTTTTTTTGGAAACACCTTTTGCAGGTACACGGTAGCTGATTGCCAGTATGATATGTCGATGACCGTTTATCACCATTTAAAAAAAAAAGAAGACAACACCGCTTTACACCACATCATTTACTACTTCCGATGATCATATCAAATTGCCAAGCCTATTCCGTGCTGCACCTGGTTTATTTATTTTTTATTTTCTTGGAGGCAAATTGTAGATATTGTAGAGCAGCACATCCAAGTGCCAGCAAACCAATAGAAACTATTTAGCTAACAAAGAGATGAAATATAGATGTGTTATAAAAATGCCCAAACATCAGTTACCCAACTTCTAGCTATCACTAGTACGGTCAGTTGCAGTTGATTCTACGGCTTTCCTCCAGCAGTCCAGCTATAGGCATAGAGGAACAATTCTCATATATTTACAACTATAATTTAGACACACTGCAAATCAAGTATGGGAGGGCTCCTTGGAAAGTTTCAGTTTGATGTTCGAAAAAGACTGCAGAGCGAAGTAGGTCTCTAAAGTGAACATCATGATAACCAGGGATGGCGTCAGTCCATCTCTTATGGTTTCCTGGTAAGAAACTTTAAACAATAACTTCCTCAGATTCTCCATCATCACCATTGATGAAATCTTCTGAATCAGATTGCTCCTGCACATTCTCAACACTGCCAGATAACAACCTCTCTGCAGAATAACCATTTTGTTTAAGCAAGTCCTTAAAGTCTTGCAATTCTTCTGGAGATCCTCTCATTTGCAAATGATTCAAGCATGCCGTCAGACAAGGCTTATGGAACTTCGAAGTACCACGTTCCATTAAGCCCAGCCATAAGGCATTTACAGCATCATCCATGCGGTCATGGTGATAAAATCCTAGTGCCAATATTTCCCAGGTGCTTTTGAGAGGTTTTATACCCATTTCCTTGATTCTATCGATCAGTGATTGAGCGCTTTCTAGTTCCCCTTTTTGGCAGTAAGCACGCACAAGGGGATCGATGACCATAGCACTCGGTTTTCTTAAACTACCACTAGGAAAAGAATTAGCCCATTCATCTACGATCTCTTCAGCTCTTTGCAGGTCATTTAGAGTGACAAGAGAACTTACCATTTGTTGATATGCTCTATTATAAGCTCGCCATGAACTCTTGTACAAATTCCATATGCGATCTACATCTTCTCTGGAATTAGCAAGAGCCATTTGTGATAGGAGGTACAGATAAACTCGCTTTTTGGTACCACCCTTGGCCTTGTATTCAGCTCTCTTCAACATAACAAGGGACTTGTCAACAACATCAGCCCTCAGGTACCCATTCGCGGCAGTAAGATAATCGTTGTAATTCATCACATACTGCGGATCTGCTTCCATCTTCATAAGCACAATCTCCATATCCTTTACTTTCCCTAAGTATGAATATCCATACAATTGAGTTACATACGAGGATGTGTTAAAAGAATTCCCCATCTTTTCAGATTCCTTAATCATCCGTTCAGCTTCGTCATACAGTTTCAGGCTACAGTACAGCTTCAACATGATGTTGTACGGACCAAAGGAATTTGCAAATCCTTTTTGTATCATCTTCTTCATCACAGCCTCTGCTTTGTTCAGTGATTTTGTAGATGCATAGCATCTTAGCAGAGTAGTGTACACAAGAAGAGTTCTAGAAGCTTTTGGGAGGTTGCCAAAATACTTTTCTGCCTCCCGGAGTCCATTGACTTTGTATATCAGCTCCAACTGGATTGCCGTATCTTCGGATGTGAAGGCAGGGGAATATTTAAGTTTCATCCACTCTGATACCTGACAAAGACTTGTCAGCTCATGAGGCCATTTAGTCACAACCAACATGTCTATAATGATGAAAAGTAAAACACCCACTAAAAGACAGTAGAAAGCAGGCACAATATTGGCAGACATTTAGGATTTGGGAAGGTGAATTTTGAATTTTTAGTTTTATGCATTGCTATGTTCATCCATCAGTAGTCAGAAACAAAAGCTTATCAGCTCATGCCAAAAGCACTTTTTAGGGATTGCACTATGGATTCTATGAGTACAAGTATATAACAACACCAACTCAAAGTAGTAGCTACTTTGGTTAAAAGGATGGGAGAAGATTACTAAAATAACTAGATTCTCCTAAATTTGAATTCCTTTACCTTCCTGGCAAATTGGTGAAGAATAGAAAGCTTTTACGAAATTTTTGCCTTATTGCCTATTGTTTGGAGTTTGGACAAACAAGTAGAACATGATTGAACAAATGCACAAAAACGGTATAGAATAAGGGCAATAATACTTAATTTTCAACTTGGTCGGGCTACTTGCAGCCAATATACCATAACGCTCTCCCTAACTTAATAAATGATGAATCAAACTAACAAACCCTCAATAAAATTGAATACCGTCTCCACCAACATACAACCAATTTCGTAAATTGCTTCTGATCCCATCATCCTACACACACCGACACTAGCACAACCTCAACGCCCCTATGTGTGCGCTTTGGCAGGCAACAAGAATTAGTCTTCCATACTCCATTGTTTGCAATATCCAGAAACTCCTTCACCTGCGATTATACTGCTCCGTATAAGCTGCAAACTATCTACGAAGCTAGCAAACCCTTTTCCACCAACATTAAACTAAGTAAGGATCCCTCATCCTACGCACACCTAAGCTCGAACTGCCTAATAACCCCACTATTCTCTACTCTTATTAACTCCATGGACTAGTACATAACTTTCTACTCCCCGCAACTACATCTTTTGGTGTCAACCAATAGGCAATAGCTCAAACCCACTCACATTCTCTTCTATCCATAATTGCAAAGGTTAAGGTTTTGCTCTCGTACTCATACACCAAATGCACTTATTGCACTTGTCATTCTCTTATTCCAACTCAAACAAAAAATGATTCTCCTATCCCAAAAATACATGTAACACTAATCATATACTAACCCAACTCACTCTTCCCCTCATTCTTTATTTTCTTCACAACAACAACAACATCATCATTCAGTGTAACCACATTCAATGGAGGTGCTAGGGGTCCATGTGTACGCAAACTTCCAAGATTGACCGTAACATCACTGCATTGAAGTATTGACTTCCCGCAACTTCACCAAAAATAAGAAGCACCGGATGGTGACTTAAGCCAAATTGTTTGTTTTAGTCCATAATAATTACCTAAAACTAAGAGACGGTCATAATTCTTTCAACTTCATCGGCAATAGATGCAACAACCATTTTTTTTTTAATAAATGTTGTCCCAAGTCCCCAACATCATTCCTCTCCTAACTAAACCAAACAATCTGAAAACATCCTTTCTAATAAATACCCAACTAAAATTATCATATGAAACAGGTTTATACATGCAACAATAAAATAAGAGACAGAGAGAGAGAGGAGTACCTGAAGGGCTTGGGAGAAGCTCTTAAAAGAGCGAAGGCGGGAGACAAGTGGCTGTAGCTGGTGGGGACCGATGACGTGGCCTTCATGGAGACATTTTTCAAGGATGGGGGCCACAGAGGCTTTTCGATCATTTTCCGATGAGATTATATCGTAGAGTGATAAATGTGTGAGTTTATTATTTTTCGAGGGTGGAGGAGTTTGGTGGGTGGTGAAATTACTTTTACAGTGGTGTGGAAGTAGTAAGAGGGTGTTGTTCTTAACAACTTTAGGAGTGAGATTGCGCCATAATGATGAGCGGAGGAGAAGGGGTAATTTTGATGTCAAGTGTTTCATGGCTTGGCTACTACTGAGAAGTGTGAGAAGTAATTGAAATGATGCTGCCTGCTGCTTATGGTTTCTTTAGCGGAAGGGGAACAAGGAAATGACAAGACAGTGACAAAGTATAGTAGACTCTAAAGTCTAAACTGGGGAGTTTTACGTATTTTGATCCAACCCAAAACTGTACCTGAATCCTGACCTATTAATCCATTATCCATATTTGTCTAGCCCAAAGTTTATGTTTGCCCATTATTATACACTTATATTCTCTCTAATTCAAAAAAAAGTTGCAACATAGTATAATTTATTTATATTTTTCAAAAGTAAATACAAAAAAAATTGATGGTATAATTTATTTTTAATACCGTAAAAATTCGCCAACTTTAACTCCTAAAAGCAAATGTTGCAAATATTTTGAACAAGATGGAGTAGTAAGTACTAGAGTTGGCCAAGGTTTGAATTGAATCATTGCTTCGCTCCAACTACATCCGGAAAGGACCCGGGTCGCACACTTAACTATGGTGGGTGAGGTCCCAATAAGGGTATTTGCATACGGTGAGATTCGAACTGCAGACCTGACTTAACCGATATGAAATTGCTTACCACTCCAACCAACCCCACGATGGTAACGACGATGACTTTAGCGGATACTTTCGGCTGCAAAGGTCAGTGGTGGTGTAACTAGTTACGTTATGGCTGTCTGTAAAGATTGAAGAAGGAGGACTTGCAGGAAGGATAGAGCATATGAGAGTAGGGGAGAGAGAAACTATTCAAACTGGATTCGCCTCTTCTATTAATAGGGTGAATATAGTTTTTTTTTATGATTTTTTAGAGTTTGTAATTAAATTCAACATGATTTGTTATTTCAATTAAATTCAATTCGATTTGAGTAGCCAATCATATCGATGTTTGTGATTGCGTAAAAAAAATTGATGTTGAATTTTAATCAGATTATACTTTTTCTATAGTACGGTGAATAATATTTACTCTATTGGTGTCATATTAATAATTCATTGAATAGCTATTTGCATGAAAATAGTAAAAATAAGTTTAAAAATAAAATACGTCTAGAAATACTTCTAATATGGTTTTTGTTTTTTCTCAAGCTAGTGTCACTGTGGGAACTAGCTCAAGCACAAGGGTGTGGATTATTTAAGAATACAAGCTTAGTCATGTCCTAATGTCAACCCCTGTTAAGTGCCTTCGAGGAAGCAAAGAACAAAACCGAAAAACGGACGCACAATTGGCAATCGTTTATGAGTGCCGCCAGGCCAGCAAACATGTTGCCTCTTGTTGGAGTTTGGTAGCCAGGGCTTCTTCGGCCGCCAATGCACGTGTCTTAATCAACGAATCTCCGAGGACAAACCGTTTCTCAAACTATTAATATCTGTAAATGATCCCGAGTTTCTGAATGTGGCTTGCGAGCGATCTTTCAAGATCGCTCCCTCCTTAGACACTTGCTCTACTACTGCCATCTTAAAGGAGCGTCTCAACCAATTCTCCGCTGATGGTAAATGTAAGCACAAGCTGCTGGAGCTGAAGAACGATGTCTGTCGAGACCCAGCTAGCCCCAGCTGTTGCGTTGTGTTGGCTGAGCTAGCAAATGACCAGGATTTTATGTGTAAGCTTAGGCAGTGGAAGATTCCCGGCCTTACTGAGCAATCATTTTCTTTCTTTGACTCCTTGGCCAAGGATGATCGCTTTCCACTAGATCAAGAAATCAAAATGGAAGCCCCTACAAAGATCGGATATGATTGGAAAAATTAATACAATAAAATTTTTAAATAGCAAACATATTCATATGACTATTGATCGACAATTGAAGCAGCTACCAGCATACATGAATGGTTGATAATGATAACTAAAAAAGCTGATCTTTTTATCTAATGATTTTGACACTCAATCACTTATTAAAACTTGTATCAATATTTTACTATTTATGAAACTATATGGTAAAGACTTTTCTAACGATACACTAATAACTACAAATGGATACCGGTATCAAAACTTATTAGATTCGTAAGTTCGCGATCGATCGGATTGCGAAAAAACTGAACTGAATTGAACTTATGTTATAAAAAACATGTACTAAGTCAGTAATTAACGTTAAGTATTACAGGTTGCTTTCGAAGATATTTGTGCAGCATTGCAGCAACAATGAAGAAAAGAGATTTGGGACAAACTTCATCCGGGTTGAAGTAGGTTCAAAGAAGACCTGATTACCCCACTACTAAAGAGACTATAATCTGAGATAAAGTCTTTGACTCTCAAAAATCGACACTTGCAAAAGCCAAGACCGTAACAGAGGGAGTAAAGAAGAAAACTCTAGATCTTCGTCCACCTACTATAAAACGTATGGTATATATGTTGTTTTTCTCTGAGAGAGGCAGTAATTAATTCATTTCAAGATAATTTGCAAAGTCTTTACAAGTCAGATTAAGCCAATCTTTGATCCAAAAAGATTAGTAAAGCTATTGGTTGTAACTTGTAATTTAACTACACTATGTGCAAACTTATTCCCACTCCTACGAACATGATTGAAAGAAATAAAATCGAAGGATAAAGATAAATCAATCGTATCCTCAATAACGAAAGTAGTACGAAACTAATTTCTGACTTAGGCACCTGTCGCTTCTATTTGCTATCTAGGGTTAAAATTATATTAAAAAAGTATAAGCTGAAATCTTGAAATATGTTAAAATAGAGAACTATTTTTATCTAAATCTATTATCTAAAAACCAAACGAAAGCAATGGAGAAGAGCTAAACTCTGAGTCAATAGTACTTACCTTTCTATACTCCTATAGTCCTATGACAGTTTTGAAGAAAGCGATCATCCTTGGCCAAGGAGTCAAAGAAAGAAAATGATTGCTCACTAAGGCCGTTAATCTTCCTCTGGCTAAGCTCAGCCAACACAACGCAACAGCTGGGGCTAGCTGGGTCTCGACAGACTTCGTTCTTCAGCTCCAGCAGCCTGTGCTAACATATTCCATCAGCGGAGAATTGGTTGAGACCCTCCTTTAAGATGGCAGCAGTAGAGCAAGTGTCTAAGAGGGGACGATCTTGAAAGATCGCTCGCAAGCCACATTCACAAACTCGGGATCATCTATAGATTTCAATAGTTTGAGAAACGGTTTGTCCTCGGAGATTCGTAGATTAAGACACATGCATTGGCGGCCAAAGAAGCCCTGGCTACCAAACTCCAACAAGAGGCAGCATGGATGCTGCCCTTGCGGCACTAATAACCGATTGCCAATTGTGCGTCCGTTTTCCGGTTTTTTTCTTTGCTTCCTCGAAGGGAACTTAACAGGGGTTGACATTGGGACATGACAAAAGCTTGAATTCTTAAATATTCCACACCCTTGTGCTTGAGCTAGTTCTCAAAACGACGCTAGCTTGAGAAAAAACAAAAACCATATCAGAAGTTAAAGTCTCATTTGCTCTGCAAGTGCGATAAATGTGATAGAACTATAACTTGGAGAGCAAATGAGACTTCAAATTGTGATATGGTTTTGTTACTCTTAACAAAGAAAGAGATATACAATTGAAAAATAGGGAAGTTAAGGGAGAATTCGATGGTTGACTCGAAATCAGAATTCCCATCACTTCTTATAGATCATTCTTATAGAGCATATGTTAGGTAATAATCGTGTCTCCCTCACTCCCCCCACAACTCATTTGAATTTAATCAGTTTATGTTTTTTTCTGGTCTGATAATTCGTATATAGTTTAGCTGGCATTGAAAATCATACTACCAATCATAATCAAGGAAACAATGAATTAACATTCTTCATAATAAACGGAAATGAGTTGACGAAGTATCTATACGACCAAGCGTCATCTATTTGAAGAGTTATACGAGTATCCAACAATTCATTTGCCGACTGTGACTATTCACCATTTGCCGGCCTACTTTGAAGTTGTGCTATACCACGCACACATAGACAGCAGGGACTCAAAATAAGTTTGAACTTACTTTCCTTCCACCATGGTTGTTAGCTTGAGCCGGCCAAGTTGTGAGACATTTTTATTTCTATTGATGTGCAGATAAGTCCATATTAGTTCAAATACACAAACCCCTCAATTATTGAAGATTAGTTTCTCTTTCACACTAACCCTAATCCCCCCTTCCCCTTTTAGTTAAAACTATTTGGGGGAAATGTTGGCAAAGTTAACTGTGTAAGAGGCAGAGACGGGAAAAGGTATTAGAGACTAGAGAGTAGAGGGGAAAACGACACAAAAAGGTTTAAGAAATAAATAATAATTAGTAATGGGGGATGGGGAATAAAAAGAAGAGAAAACAAATTAATATCATTAAAAAAAAAAAACATGAATATATGACTAATTACAAAGGTACCGGCATTAAAAATGTGACTAATGATATATATTGTAATACTAGTTATAAATTCACAAGATGTACCCGTATATTCGGTATACCTAAAAATTATTTAAAAAATAATATTTTATTAAAAGAATCGAATCCTCGAAAAGCTTTTTTTGGGCATTATGGTACAATTAATATATGAAATTGGTGGTGACGACACTAAATATAACAATTTGATGGAAGGGGGTCACTTAGGAAACCAGGTTACTTGAGCACCTGAGCTCAAACATCCTTCAGAAGTTAGAATGTACTGTTTGTTTTTTAATACGTTGTTGTTTTTTTTGTTGATATTATTATGCCGGGAACAAACCCAGCGATTTGCCACTCGTAGACTCTCGAACTCAAGATTACCTGTTTAGAGAATCGACTTAGCTGAAATTTATAGTTTGTCAAAACCTGGTACCGATGCACAATCTAGAGTAAATTGTGTCAGATGCAAAATTGACCAATTTCACATTGCTTGAGATATATTTCATACGTGAATAAAAAAACTTTGATGAATATGAGCCATACCCATGTGAATAAATCGAAAGAGCAAGTGGTTAATAATTCATCAGCATATGCCTTCAAACTATATATCCACATGAAGCAGTAACAGCCACCCAGAAGATATTCAATGATTGTCGTTCATGTTCGTTGCCATCAATCACTGGAATAAACAATTGATCTCCAATCAAACTACATTAGATGCGGTATCTTACAGAATATTAACAGTCAGAAGGCCCTTTACAAACAAACAAACAAAAACCAACCCTACTATCTTCAGCAATCAGCACTAACACTTTACATGCTACTCAATATCCTGATGTACAGACCCCATTTAACCAGGCAGTTCAAATGGGGAATGAGATTTAGGCATAGGAACAACCATTAGCCCCTGTCTGGCTACCAGGATTTTGAACCTTTTTAGCTATCTTAAAGTTCTACGAACAGGGATAATATCAACATAAGAAACGTTGAAACTCTAAGGCCAACTGTCTTCCTCTGCCCTGTAGAAACGCACCAACTTCAGAGGTGCCACCTTCTCCTGACAGCCAATAATTTAAAGATTATTAAAGCTTTGTTCTTTGTTGAGTAAAGTGAAATTAGCATGGATCTGACATCTTGCTTTTTTTTTGGAAAAAGAATACAAGATGTCTAAGAACTAGAACTTATTAGCCGCCCTATTGGCTAGGGTGTATGCATCCCGAACTACACAACAAAGAGCAGAATCAGACATATTGTTACCTGGCCATCATCAGACGGTATATGAAAGCCAAAACCTGTAGAGCAGTTCTCCAATTCTTCAGGAGTTTTCATCCAAGCTCTATGAGCTTCACTCAGCTTAATCTTATATTTGAAGATCTGTGAGACATGAACAAAGCTTTGAGTTGAATGCTCAACCAGTAATTGCACTTTTTTTTTTTGGTTTGTTCCCGTAATGTCACATGTTTCCTAGGAAATCTACTACTTGTACTCCCTCCGTTTCTAAATCTTGTTCCCATTTGTGTTGTGGCACAAGTTTTAAGGTTGTTGTTTTACTAAACTACCCATGATTTAACAAGTGGGAATGAAAGAGAATTGAGAAAGTGTATTAGGTAAGGTTGTAAATAAGCGAAGGAGGTGAGGGTATAATGGTAAAAAACAAGGCCCAAAATAGAAATGGGAACAAGATTATGAAACGGACAAAAATGGAAAGTGGGAACAAGATTAAGAAACGGAGGGAGTACTATATACTAACAGTCACAAAGAGTACATGATGGCACAAAAGAGAGTATTGCAATGCAACATCAGGTGTTACTACAACATAATCAAAATTCTTCCATAATTAGTTAGGATAGAAGAGATCAAACAATGAAACCACAAACCTGTGACAGGAGGATGGTTGGTTTTTCCAGCTCATCTCCTTCAATTTCCACGCCAGTGCCTTGACAATCTGGGCAAAACACAGAACAAATTTGGTTGGACAGCATGGCTGCTGCACTCTCTTTTCTGGATTGATTGTGCTTAACACCATTCACATTAGCCCCACTTTCATTCTCCACTTGATTTCCCTTCCATTTTGTCTTCCGTTTAGATCTCCTTCTCACTTTTGGTGGTTTCATGAACATCTCGGACTCACAAAATAGTATCCAGTGTATGAGGCACGAAGTATGGAATACATGGAATGCCTACACAAATTAATCATTAAAGGGCAAATAAGTTCAA
>ONZK01004470.1:28835-39650 GCA_900322385.1 Pharnaceum exiguum | reverse complement strand
ACCAGGACTGCCTTGTGTTGAATTTACATGATTCCCACTACCATCTGCAGGAGATTCACTTCTGTAAACAGATGCTGGAGCTGGAGGCAAGACAACAAAAGATTCTTCCATTGTCTTCGCAGGCAGGGGAGTCATCTCAGGCTGTACTGCTCCATTACGAGGACGTGGAGGGGCTCCTGGTGACTGATATTTTTGCTTAGGTAACACAACAAATGAATGGTCCATATGGGACGATGCCAATACACTCCCTGATCCATGAACTGATGAGCCCTGCAATCCTGTAGGTTTCTTCTAAATCACATTCCCAATGACAAGAAATTTTCAACATATGTAATGAAATATCACATTAAGAACGACGTTGTCAAGCTACTACTGAATTATTCAAATCAATGGAGTAAGGAGCTAGGGCGAGAAAGAGGGTATAGAATACTCCACATTATAATTCACATACAAATAGCTCTTTGTTCTTTGAAAATGAAACCTTGCAGAGGTAACAATCTGTAACTACAAGAAAGTGGACAATCCTAACTGGGAAATAAAAGCTGAGCTGAAGAACAAGGATTTTTCAAGTTGATATGCAGAACCAAACAGTAAAGCAATCGTAAGGATCAACTACTGTCACAAATTTTGCGCATTTACAGTTTCCGCCGGGAAAAAAAAACTATAAGACACCCGCATTCGATTACAACTTTCAAAAACTAATTCAGGTATTCCTTAAGCACAAAGTTCTATTAAAGTCAGTACTACTGACTTGAGTCACGTGAAGTCTTCAATCCCAACTATTCATACAACCAAAAGACCATATCGTACATCACAGCTCTTAAATCTTTTGCATTAAACCCTCGCATAATTGAAGATGTGGAAATATTTTGGAGGAATATGACTGAAGTTCTCCCGGTACATAAATATAAAGAAGGAAACAAATCAGCTGATTGGATGGCCAATTATGGTCCTTAGATGTGATCATTCTGTAATATGGGATACTTGTTGGTCACGGGAACTAGATATAGGGTTCTCCAAAAACAAAAGACCTTCAACTTCGCAAAATTATAGTATCAACCTATGCTCAATCAGTCCTAACTGAACAAAGCGAACAATCCTAACTGAGAAGTAAAAGCTGAGCCCAAGAACGAGACTTTCTCAAGTTGAAGTGCAGACCCGAAAAGTAAAACAATATTAAGGATCAACTACTGTCACAACTTTCGCGCATTAACACTTCCCGCGGAAAAAAAATACTACAAAGAGATGGAAGAGATTAAGACACCCTGCATTCGGTTACAACTTTCGAAAACTAATTCAGATATCCCTTAAGCAAAAAGTTCTATTAAAACCAGTACTCACTTCAGTCATGTGAAGTCTTCAAGACCAATTATTCATCCAACCAAAAGACCATATCATACATCACTGCTCTTACAATCACAAACTTCATTCTAAAAAAAAAGAAGTCAATACTCACTTAAGTGGCGTGAAGTCTTCAAGCACGAATATGCATCAAACCAAAAAACCCATATCATACATCACTCCTCTTACAATCACAAACCTTCATCCTCAAAAGAAAAAAAAACAGGACTCAATTAAGTCCCGTGAAGTCATCAAGCCCGAATATTCATCCAACCAAAAGACCATACCATACATCACTGCTCTTACAATCATAAACTTCATCCTCAAAAAAAAAAACTCACTTAAGTCGCGTGAAGTCTTCAAGCCCGAATATTCATCCAACAAAAAACACCCATATCATACTTCACTCGTCTAACAATCACAAACTTCATCCTAAAAAAAAAAACAGTCATCACTTGAGTCGCATGAAGTCTGCAAGCTCGAATATTCATCCAACCAAAACACACACCCATATCATACATCGCTCTTCTTACAATCACAAACTTCGTCCTCAAAAACAAAGTACTCACTTAAGTCGCGTGAAGTCTTCAAGCCCAAATATTCATCCAACCAAAACACCCGTATCATTCATCACTCCTCTTACAATCACAAAACTTTGTCTTCCAAAAAAAACTACATCATCCATACCAATCTTTTGCATTATCAAACCCTTGCATAATTGAAGATGCGGAAATACTATAGAGGAATATGACTGAAGTTCTCTTCGTACATACATGTAGAGAAGGAAATAGATCAGAAGGCTGATTGAATGGCCAATTATGATCTTAGTCTCTTAGATGTAAACATTCCATAATATAGGATACATCTTGGTCGGGTAACTAGATAGTGTTCTCCAAGATGATAGGTTAGGGGCGCCTCGAGAGGAGACCCTCCTTACTAAACTCATACCTTCCCATTCACACACACAAAAACTAACTAATCAATCTCGGAAAGAAAAAACCATCCACCTCACAAAATTCTACTAGTATCAAGTTTCAACCTTTGCTAAATCAATCCTATCAAACAATCACTTCTCAAAGGGACCCACCATGACATCATCATCATCACACTTTCACCTCCGTATAGTTTGCAGTTGGTAGCTATTAATTGAACAATCAATCAATAATTGATTAAATAAAGATTAAATGAAAAAGGGAAGACAGGCGAAAGACAATACCAGAGCGAGAAGAGTCGAATTTGTTGTTGTTGTTGTTGTTAGGGTCGGCGGCGTAGGAATCGAGGACGCCGACTATGCAGAGAGAGTGACGGCAGTTCTGGCACACCCATCGAGGCAAGTTTGGGTCAGCTTCGATTTTTATATTTCCCCTTTGCTGCTGCTGATGGAGTTGATTCTCTCTCATCGCTATTCGATTGATATGATATGATATGATATGATATATATATCCCGATGATAGACAAATGATTATGGTGTTTAACGGAGGAACGTTCCTTTTATATAATCCGGAGTATGTGAGGGGTAAATGGTGGGGTATTTTCGGAAGAAGAAAAAAAGTGCTGCAAAACACTTGGGGCCTCGGTGATTGAACACGAGTTTTCAGTCTCGGTTAGGGCAAGTTTATCCCTACAACTTACTTGTAACTATACACAAATTTTAATACATGCCACATCAGCTTGCAACTCTATTTTCACTTACATATTAATTTTGAGAAGAAATAAAATAAAATAATGAACAAAAATTTAATGTAGAAGAAGAGAAAGTTGGAATGTGAGGTATTCATATGAATACCCCATCTTACAACTCTAACAAAGTTGCAACAACATTATCCCTGCAACTGTGGTTGCAACTCACTTGCAACTCACAAAAGTTGCAGGAATAAGGTTGCCCTTAGTTTGGTGGGAGTGAAGCCGTGAAGGGCGGTGTCTTTCCTTTTTCTTTTTCTTTTTGAGTTTTCGTGGGTCGTTGTGTCTGTGTGTTTTGATTAGGGCTGTTCATTTTCGGTTAACCGCACCGAAAATAGGTTTCAGTTCGGTTAACCGACATTTCGGTTACCTGAAAATGGTAACCGAAACCGAACCGATAATTTCGGTTAACCGATTTTTGGTTAACCGATAATTTCGGTTCGGGTTTCAGTTACCCATGGTAACCGTTTTTTTCTCATCAGACATTCACTTTCTTTCTTTTTTTTGAGGGGATCAGATATTCAGAGAGACAGAGACTCATCAATACCGCAAGAAACAATAATCAACACTATTCAATAGTAACAGCTAAGGGGGTGTTTGGTTCCCCATAAACAACACTAATGTAACGATAACAGATACCATTACCGTTACTTTATGTTTGTTTTCACATATTTTGGAACCATTACCGTTTCAAGCCGCAACTATTTCCCTTTCATTGTTACCATGACTTGATGGGCGGGAATAATTCGATGATTTGGCTTCCTTGATTCTCTTCTTATTTCCCCTCTCTTTCTATCTTCCTTTCTCTCTCCTCGACTTACCAAACTCAGCCTGTGCAACCACCGCACCACCGCTTGACTACGGCGACCACCACCAAGGCACCAACAGCTTTTCATTCTCTCTCCACTAACAACCCCACCATTTCTCATACCAGCCATCATAATCATCTTTGTTCTCTGCCTGATACACTTACAGCCATTGCCAGGATGTTTGCGGCTTTATTGATTGATAGCCAGTGGTCTTATTCAGTATCATTCATAACTTGCCCCTCTTTCAAATACATACTCTGATCCCAGATTTCTCTATTACGTTACATGTAATCAACCAAACAATATCAAAATGTAACGTATTCTATTACCATTAGTCCCTGAAACTGATCCGATTCCATTTGCGTTACTTAATATTGAACCAAACACCCCCTAACTGTTTTCTTTTGTCATACAAGAGCTAAACCAAAACTAACGATCATCAGATTCATCACTCACAAAGACAACCAAAATTATCAGCCGAACTACAAAGAAACACAAATATACTACAACCCCATCAATTTTTTCCCTGTATTATCATCCACCATCAACGACCTCTGGACTCTTCTCGCCTCTCACTATCATCAATGCAACCGTTGCCGTACCCCTCTCTCTCCTCAGCACACAACTTAAATACCATCGACATGGTCTTCCTTTCTCCTCCCCAGATCTACCACCGTACATTTGAGAGGAAGGCCAAATCAATTGACATGGTGGCTGCATGTGTGAGAATAAGCGGTGGTGGTGGGGTAAGGAGGGGAGAGGAAATGGATGTGGGTGTGGTTGAGGAGGGTGGGAGGTTGAAGTAGATGAGATGGTGGCGCATTCGGAAATGAGAGCTTCGATTTGGAGGTAGAAAGGTGAGATCGTCCGCCGACAGTGTAAAAGTAATGAAATGAAATTTTTATTTTTGGTTTGGGGTTGTACTCTTCATTCAATGTTGTGCACTACTTGTATGGGCTGTCGTTCCATATTGGCAAATGGCATTGTTGTAGTTGATGTTGTAGTTGTTGCCTTGTTGAAGTGGTGGAGAGTGATTAGAGTGTTTGGGGAAGAGAGATAGAGAGAGGTGGGAGGCTGATGAAATGAAAGGGGAATGAGGGTAAGGAGAGAGAGAGGGGAGGGGGGGTGATGGGGTGTGCGGCTGTAATTGGAGTACTAACTAACTGACATTGAATCCCTAGCTTTCTAAAAGTTGAAAAAAAAAAGTTTTTTTTTCGGTTAACCGAGATTGGCAGTTATGCTAACCGAAACCGAACCTAAAAATTATCGGTTATTTCGGTTCGGTTATTCGTTTCTAAATATCGATTCGGTTAACCTAAATTTCGGTTCGGTTTGCCCGGTTTTTAGTTCGGTTTTCGGTTTCGGTTATTTTTGAACAGCCCTAGTTTTGATTGGGGGGTGGTGGGATTTTTGGGTGGGTTGGTTTTGATGGATTGGGCAAAATGGGGATATTTTGGGCCGAAATTTGGTGGAAGGTTTGGGTTTTAGTTTTCTTTTTCTTTTCATTTTTTTTTTGGGTTTTAAGAACAATTAGCGACATTAATATACTTTTTTATATTTTGGGTTTTGAACTTTTTTAGAGATTTTATATTTATAATTTTATGAGATTTTAATTTTGAAAAAAAACACTTATGAGATTTTTACTATTTTTTCGATTTTTAAGGGTTTTGATTGAAAATGGAATTGAGTGCTTGTTAGGCAGATATTTTAAATTTTATATTTTCTAGTTTTTTATGAGTTGCGTGATTTAAATATTTTTGTAACATCTTTCGAAAATTTGATGTCTTGAATTGGAATCTAAAAATACATGACAATGGATAATAAATAATAATAATAATAATAATAATAATAATAATAATAAATTAACAGTTTCTCATTGCCGTGGATATTTAATGTATATTATTTGAAGTAATAGGAAGGCTAGTTTGCCATTAAAAAAAATATAGTTAATTGCAGCAGTAAAGAAGAATTTCTCCCAAATAAGGGTTTGGAAGGGAATAACAATAAAAGATGAGAAAATTTTATGTGAACATGTTTCTTATATAAGGGGCCATTAATATTACCCGATGAGTCATTAATACCCGAATTCATATATCAAACGGGTTCACACATATTTTTTTGTGATCAAAGAAAGGGCAAAGTAGTCTTTTCATGCTCTTTCTTAACTTTTGGGAAATATGTCCTTAGGAAGAACATTATGGCACGCAATAAATATGGGTACACTTTTTCAACTTATAGAGATTATTAAGATTGAATTGAACCTCTAAGAAATTAAGTTAATTGAGCTTCTAGTAACAAAACAAGAACTGGCACTTTTTACTTAATTGTTTTACCACACAATTACTGAGATACAACCTTTTCAATAGTGGGCTTTGATAAAACTAGTTAGTGAGACCTTTCCAATTGAATATAAAGAATTGCAAATGAAAAATTGGTGTCCCAACTTATTACTCTGAAAAGAAACGAGTTGAAGTGCACTAAACTTATGATAGTGACACTACGCTAGTACAAATAACCAAGTCCACATTGGATTTTTTGCATATCAATGGCGGATTTCAACAGAGTTGAAAAAAAAACAACGGTTGTTAATCATGCCTAAATTAATGTTGGTTTATCTAAATAACCCGTTGTTAAGTTTTTAAACTTAATGGTGGTTTTCCATATAACCGTTATAATTGATGAAACTTAATAGCGGTTTACTATATAAGGCTGTTAATTGTTGAAACTTAGTGGCGGTTTTCTATATAACAGTTATTAATTGTTGAAACTTAATGGCGGTTTTCTATATACCGTTGTTAATTGTTGAAACTTAATGGCGATTTTGGAGATATTCGTTGTTAATTTGTCAAACTTGATGACGGTTTTTCTTCTTAACCGTTGCTAATTTAAGAAACTTTATATCAGTTTTTCTGTACATCCATTGTTAATATTACTTTTATGGTTTTGTTTTGATTATTTCCATTAAATTTTAATTTACACCCTATACAACTCACAACTCAGCTAGCCCTCGATCAACTGGTCATAATCAAAGCAAGTAGCATATATCATATGTATTATAAGTTAGCATTCCAAATTTCCAATACAAAGCTCAAATTAGATCCTCGTTGATGACACACAACTAAAATATGTCATTCGGAGTAGAAAGACATGAACAAATGAACAATTTCATCCACATTCTAACAAGCTAAGGCAATACCACACAATTGGTATTATTTCAAGAGCCGAAGTCCAATCCTCTCTAAAATATGCTCTATGATGATGAGACACAAATAAAAGCCATTACACAAAATCGACGGGAAGTTTTTCTTTATGTCAGTTTCCATGACATTAATTTAGTTTTTAATAAAGGTTAATATAAAACCGCCATTAAGTAGGGGATGTGAACTTGGCTTTTTGTACTAATGTGAAATGAAAATAATTTACTATAAGTTTGTAAAAAACATACCCTATATTGGTGTTCCATGTGGGAGGGCGTCATTATACTGTAAAATATCTCAACAAAGTCTTAAATATGTGCCAAATCATTATTTACTGAAAGTCTCATCCTGAGACTCTTGTAACATTTTTCACATTATTGTTTTGTATTACTTGTACTCTTATAGAATCTTAACGTGTTTTTTTTCTATATTCCACAAGAAAAAGATAATTAGTGTCTCAATTTGTGAATTTCATTCCAAGTATCCAACTTTATACTTTTACAAAATCTCAACTAAAGGGACCAATTTTCCAAATAAATTTGTTGGGTTTTATGGTAGTATGTTGAGTTTAACAAAGAAGAAAGAGTTGATCAAGTGCTAGAGACTTGTCTTCAACCCTTAAAATTGGATTAACATTCATATCGGCGTCACTAATTCCCTTAATTGGCATGTTCTTTACAAAGTTCAGTTTAGTTTTTCGCAGTTCTATTCGTAATTTGCACATAAAAATTTTGATCCTGATATTTTATCTAATTAACTATATATCATTTAAAAGGTCTCACCATATAATTTTATAAACAAAAAATACTAATAAAATTTTAATTATTAATTGAGCGTAAATAATTAAATAAAAGTTCAAGTTTTTCTATCTAGTTCAGTTACGAATTTACGATCAATAGAGTCAGCTAAAATAAAACGCCCAATATTGCCGTTAGCCACATCGGCCACATGTGACAATCATATAATGGCAAATGACTCCAAATGAATCAATATCTTGCAGATCTTGTTTAATGTTTGGCTGACACACTTTGGCTTGGCTGCAGCCTTTTCTCCTTTTCTCCGCTTCCGAGTTTAATGCCTCAGTGCATACGTACGTACGAGTATGTTCTACGGAGTACTCTTTAGTCTTTACCGGACTTCATTGAATTTTCTGTGCTTTCTGGAATAGATAGGACTCAAGGAGTGGGACTGAAGAGTCAGAGCAACTGGGTTTTCCACATTACTCCGTATGTAAATTATGAATCCCAATTCAATTCTCAAACTTTTTTTTCAAATTTTCTGAACCCATTTAGAGTGTATTTATCATATACCGCCAACCATAGTGTCCATAACAAAATCATGAAGACAATTTTTTTCCCCTAAAGAAACCAACCATGGGAAGCGTTCAACACTGCCACCGGAAAGGATCAATTTAGAGGCGAACTAATATTATTATAGCCACCACACCAGGAAATCTAAATTTAAAAAATAAATTAAAACTCAGGTGTCTTTCTCAAATCCGACCAAATATTATCACCGGATGAAAATGAAAGAATTGGGCATTATTATGTGAGAGAGATGAAACTTGAAATTCAATGGTTTGCAACCGTTAACAATTGTTTTTCGATTCGATGAGTTTTTCCGCGCGCGTGAGGTTAGAGCCCTTAGAGGGTAGAGGGCATTATTGTCAATAGCTAACTTGCTGTGCGAAAAACAACTCCAGGACTAATAACTAAAGAAAGAAATATCTCCCACAGTCCCACCTATCAGCAATAATTAACCGATATTCCGTATATCTAACAAGAGTCGCAGAGGATATGGAGTACGGAGTAGTGATCTTGTAAGTTGTGCAATACATCCTTTACGGAAGCAAGGGACAGTCAATTGAATACCTTGTATCGGGATATGTTCGATGGAGTTTGGCCCACTAATTTCTCATGTTTTCTTCTTCCCTCCTTGTCTTTTGTTCGTCTAGACTGAATTTAAAAACTTGAAAAAAATAAAAGTAAGCTAAATAATAATGATCTAGATTGGAAGAAAATTGAAGTGAATTGGAAAAAAAACTAAAATGTAACCCTATGTTTTTTTTTTGTTTGTCAGAAAAGAAAAAGTACATAACAACTACATCATAGTATCATTATTACAACCAAAGCCCACTAGGCAAGACCTAAGTTTCTTAAAAGTTCTACCTAAAAACATTAACGGAACATCCTTGCGTTTGACTCTTGTCGGGTACCTGGCAAGAAAAAACATTAGTAGTGAAAACATACTTCCTTCCTACCCTCCTTTGCAACGCAACGAGAACGATACCACTGGAGCTTCCTTGCTGCAGAATTATTCAAAGAGGACTTGACCCGTCTCTTTAAACGGGAACGAAACAGATAAACGAGCTTATGCTTGAAGGGTTTGTGCTGATCCTTGCTTGTGCTGGAAAAGCTAAAGGTTGGTCGAGAGTTCGAACACTTTGAGTTAACACTGGTGAGACATGTCAATAGGGCAATCTCATCTAAGACATCAGTAGGAGGACTAGTATCCATAACATCCTTAACTATGCTAATGTTTAGCGAACAATCCTCCATTGTTGAATCATGTTGTTGATCATCGGAGGAATAAACACATATGCAGGGATCTGGCTTAGTATCCTCTAAACTTGTAACACTGGGTTCGGGAATATCGTTGCATTTCTTATGCACTCGAACAGTCATAAGTGTCATAGAGGATCGATTAAAGTAACTTGCTTCTGCTCCTGTGAGCAAATTGTTATACACTGAAGGATGGATATTGATGGACCTAGTAACTATGCTAGTGTAACCCTATGTTAGAACAAAAACATACGGAGTATGCTTAAACTGCTCAAAAAAACAAAAAAAAAAGCTTAAATAACCATAGGACATCCGGATATGCCTCTACAGTCCGTGGTACTCATGTTTCGTTGTACAGCTGAATAGGTCCTACACTCCTACGGAACGGAAGTGAAGGAATTAGGACTCGTTTGGCTTACCATGGGTTTTTAGTTCCTATGGGAAGTGCACATTGATGAGAATTAAAAATTAATGGAAAAGTTAAAAAATTGTTTGGTTGTTGATAGGAAAGGAAATGTCATGGGAATGTCATAATACTTAGGGTAGCCTAGGTAATCATTTTCCTCCATTAACATAGGAAAGTGATTCATATGTGAAAGTAAATCTCACACTTTTGGTGCAACCAAACACCCTTAAATTTTCACTTTCCTAGGAAAGATGTATTCCTATGGGAATGTGATGGAAACCAAACAAACCCTTAGTTTCACGGCATACTCATACACCTATTCCAAATTTCTTTTTCACCTATTCCAAATTTTCAACTATCTCAACCTCTCTTCTCCATGAATAAATAAAAAAATAAAAAAATCACAATCTCTCATCTAGTCAACTTTATGCATTTGTATTTTAGGAACCTAACACACACCCAGACACACATCAATTCAGACTCGCAGCCTGACACTCACACACACCGAGTCAGGTTCACACAGACTCGCAGAGTGAAGCTCACACACACCGACTCAGACACACACTCGCACACACCGACTCAGACACACAAATTCGCAGACACACACACCCACTCTCACTCACTTAGACTCCCACAGACACACACTCAAGACTCCTACCCTCAGACACACACTCAAGACTCCTACCCTCAGACACACACTCAAGACTCCTACCCTCACAGAAACACTCATACTCACACTCACTCATAGACACACATAACACACACAAACAACACTTATTCTCGACACTAGGGCTTGACAAGCAACACTAATTCTCGACACT
>ONZK01004470.1:0-18169 GCA_900322385.1 Pharnaceum exiguum | reverse complement strand
TCACCACAATATTTTCTAGGTTTTTTTTTTTTTTGGGGAATAGGGGGGAGGGGGAGGGGGAGGCGATGGGGTATTAAGCTAGATTGTGGTGAATACTCCGCGCATAGTTACTATCTTTCCACAATAAATAGCATTTATTTAACTACCAAAATGTAAACTTGCAAAGAGGAGCGTAAATGAGATAGTAACAACTGCTATAGCAAGTATCATTGTCGTTCTCACTGCTATACAGCCACACACCTCGTTACGAGTAAAAAACACTAAGATGTCATAATTAAACTTCGAGCAACAGATCAAGGTTATATACACATCATTATATATCCTCGAGGGAGATTTTCTTTTCCGCCACTTTTCTCCCTACTGCCTGGCCTTCGAAGATTCCAAAAGAGTGCCTATCCCATAACACATCACATCCAAAAGAGTCCACTCTTATATAGAGTGACCGGCCAACTTAGGTTGACAAAAATTACAAAGGAAAAAAAGTGGATTAGTAGATTACTAAAAACAAGTCGGAAAACAGAATGTCATAATGCGAACAAAATCGAAATAAGAATTAGCTCATCAACACGTTTTCGTTCACTGACCTTACATGTCATGAACTTACAAAATAACAATGGCTCTTTGGTTATAGGTAGATCATCGCTAAGCTAATCATTTTACAAAATGATCGAGCAGTAGCACTCATAACTTTTGGTCACACGAGATGACGATCTAAAAAAAAATTGTTTCTTTATCATGCACCAACATTTGCGCTACCCAAAAATAGTGTTCGTTTTCTCGTAATGGGGTCTAGAGTTCGTGACAACAAGAATCTTTGGCAATAAAAGCACTACAAATTTAATAGCCGGCCAACAGAAATTCCAAGGGTGTGCCTACCACTCACAGGTTCAAGCAACAATACAAAAATGCAAAACCATAACATGAATTATCCAAAGAGAAAAACTAGACAAAATGAAAGAATTAGATCATATGTAACTAAAAATAAAGAGAAAAACATAACAAAACCTGGAGATCACCAAGTTATAAGGCATATTAGTAAGAACTTACATATTTTTATCCGGTGGACTAAAACATTCCGGAGCAACAATTACATTCTCCATCAATCCACCATTCCTCCTTCGAATGCCAACCTAAGTTAAAAAATCATATACATTAATCAATGCCTAGACACACACATAAAGAAAGGGGAGATGAATGAAATCAAAATAATTTACCTCAATCATAGATTTTCCCTTTCTCTTAGTTCTCCTAGCCTTCTTAGCACGTTCACGTGCTTCCACCGGGGAAAGATCATCGAACCCAGTATGCTTACAAAGGGTATACGTAAACTGTAAGTAACCAAAATAATCATTATCACACAATTGGATTCTAGCAAACGCTAGTTAAAAAAGACGAGAAAAAAAGAAGACCAAAATAAACTTCCATTTAATCTATACACGACAATTCGAAGTCATATTTTATATAAAGATTAAGTGGTTGCTACAAATTCACATCACAAAATAGGCATGTTATTACCTCGACAGGATGATTGACATGAGTTCCTTCGCAGCAGGTGATAATATCACCCTCACATATTCCCGCATAATCTGCCGGAGATCTCTCCTCCACCTTGAAGCAACATAACAAATAAGATGCCAACATAATATAAGTTCGAAAAGCATAATATAATAACAATAAGCAATGAGGTGAATAAGCAATTTGTCAAGGCTATGGTGATCACACTTTGGGTTAACAACAGGGGTGCTATCGAGATGGGTGTTGCTGATGAGTAGGTATATTGATTTTATCTCCAATTTCATCACTGTTCCATTATCATTATGTTCCCGGTTGGTAATTACTTGTTGTTACAATGATAGTTTTATTCACAAAACTATTTAGCCCATACTTCGAAGTGTGTCTGAGGTGAGGAAGGAAGACATTGGAGGATTGCTGATTAGAAGAAGATTGAAAGAGGCTAAGCATGGAGTGAGAGATTGGGAATCTGTTATATTAAATTCCTCTGCATGGGTTCCGGCCTCTTCGCCTCACATTCAACCTTGGTATTGGGACGCTAAAGCTGTGTTGGCTCATGATCATGTTGCGGAGGACAGGTTGATCGAGCACGTCGAGCCTACCACTACCGAGTCATTCACTGGCGGAAGGGGGTGATAAATTATACAAGAAAGGCATTATTACTTAAGAATGGTATATACTCTTACGAGAAATGAAATGAACATAAAATCTTAAATGAAACTTCTGAAAAGCATTTGTTTGTTTGCTCTCGGTTTTCAGGCATGTACAGCTTTTGTGTAATTTTATTATGGCGATTTGAAATATCAACTTTTCTGAATTTGTTATCTGTTGTAAAAGACGAAATACACCCGAAAATGTTTATTGATAGTACTGGGAAAAGGAGCTTCTCATATACTTGGCAGTAGTTTTTCAAAAAATGAACTTTGGCAGTAGTGTTACCTAGTCCGGGTTAATCTTGCAGGCTAACTTTCTGTAATATAAAAATAAATTCAATAGTATTCCATTTTATATAATGACTAGAAAAAACTTTTGACCTATTTGAGAGAGCCACCACATAAACAACAATGGTTGTCGTCTACTCCGATCCATTTTTTTATGGGAACTGAACTCCAATATTAATAAAGCTTCCTAATGAAATCTTATGGTCATGACTTACCAGTACACAATTAGAACTTGCACTCAATGTGAATCAAAGAAATGGTTGCATCTATGTGGAATTGGTAAGAGCAGATTACATACTCCTTCAAATGATAATTAAAAATAATTCTTCCCATTAATTTAAGTATCTTACCGTCTTAACTTTTTATTCAAACTTTTTATCATTTGAAGGAGTCCTCCATAGCGTCTTAACTTTTTATTCAAACTTTTTATCATTTGAAGGAGTCCTCCATGATCAAAATGAGGCACATATCTTTCAGTGTTACTTCATATTTAAATAAATTTATTTAACTTCACATTAATTTCCAAAACTAAATCAAAACAAATGATAATAACTAGTATGAACATAAAATATCAATAATACCATAGTAAACAAAGCCAAAAAAACATGTGATTACAGGTACACTACAAGCATAAATTTTAAAACCAACTAGTATGTAACGAGGTGCTGCTGGCTTACCTTCCTAACAATAATACCCTCCAATGATTGGAATTTTCTGTGCACGACCTCCAATTCATCAAGATCTAGCTCTTTAATAGCCCTTGTCTTCAGACCAATCCATGGGCGAATGATTCTCCTGCACAAACACGTGAATCATTATTAATCTTATTAAATATGAAACAGAAAAAATATTGATGCATAGAACTATAAATATCACTTTCAGAATTCAATAGATTATATAGTATAGCGTAGAGAAAAAAAAGAGGCAATATATTCAACATTATAACATCCCGAAAGGCCACAAGTTCATAGGCCACACAAACTTACGTGCCTCACCCGAACCAACCAAATTACTCGCGATCCTCTAAGAATGCCCGCCACATATTTCTTTTCTGCCCGATAATATTTTGGGTCGGGTACGGACAACGTACGGGTCATAAACCTCCCCCTCCATTCTTGCTAGTTCCCAATCGCACAAATGTAGTACACAAGAGTAATCGAAATCAGGTTCAACAATCACATAGTGCACCAAAATTGTCTAAACTCAATATAAACAGGAGACTTGAAGTGCCACACTTGAAGTGCCACCTTGTCCCAACTCCTAAAACACCCGCCTATCCTACCCCTCCCTCAAATGACTAGAAGTGGCAGAGAAAAACTTAAACGACGATTGAAGCATAAAAAAAGTCAAATGAGTACACTCTCATATAGACTATGACATACAATTAAACCTGAAATCAATTATGGCAATGCACTTCAAAATTGCAACATGTATACATGGGGTATGCTTTACCTTGACGTCTTGAATTGGTGCATAAAGATTGTCAACAAAGCAGCTGGTATGAACGGACAGCTAGTGACGCTCCCAAAGTTCATACCAAGTACAAGACCCGAGGTCATGTCAACAAGAGGTCCACCCAAGCCGTACTGGGAAAAAAGTATTATTAGAACCAAAAATGTTGCAATTAAGCACAAAAAAAAAAATATTAGTAATTGTAAGCCACAAAAGCACAAATGCAATCAAGCAACAAAAAAAAACAAAGCAAAATACCTCTGAAATGGTGCAAGTGGAGGACATAAGATCTTCGTACTCAAGATCATCATCCCTTGCACTGATCTCCCCGACCGTAGCTAGTAGCCTACTTGTGACGAAATGTCGTCCAATTGCTACTACTTCACTCCCAATCTCCACAGTAACATCACGACTCAATTCCACAGCTTTGAGTTCTTGAGAGCTATCTTCTACTTCTATCATAGCGACATTGTGATAGAAATCACAATGCCGTACGATAGCACTCAAGCCCTCACCCGAAGGTAAATGCACATAAACATCTACATCGCCTTTTGCGCTTGCTATGATGTGAGCTGATGTCAGAATGAAAGCACCATAGTCATTGTTTTGAATAACAATGCCCGAACAACCTTTTATGTCTTCATTGTCTTCTCCGCTCCTGCTCTTGACGGAGACGCCGACCACCGACGATCCGTATTGGCTCGCAACTCCTCTTGCTTGTACACTTCTAGCATCAGTACCACTTATGCCAAAATGTTGTCTTTTCCACTCTGTTATATCAATTCAAACAACAAGAATTAATAAAGCCGGCTACCAAAAAAAAAAATTGGGGGTATTCCCAAACTAAAGCAGTTAACTAACAACAAGTGTAATAAAAAAAATCGGATTAGAATTTCACCCTCGGCAGTGAAGGCTTTATTAAAAGCCACTGGTGAGCGTTCACGTGCTTCGCCTGAAAATAGTAATAGACATTTTATAAGACTACAAAGTAAATATTCAATGAATAATAATAACCTCCTTTTGATGTTCGGCATACATATACAGAAATTAATTTATAATAATTTATAAATAATGCAAGATAAGGCCCCAGCCCAAGTACCCAAAATTCTAAATCTTTCATTAATAAATTAATTCATGTACCCACAAACATACATACACACATACATACAGTAAAAGCACAATTAGAAAGACAGAAAGCCCTAATTTTTTTAAAACTAATCAATCATATGAACCAGAAAAATAGAATAGAATACAAATGAAAGTCCTAACATGTGAATGTGAAACTAACTAATAAAACACCCAAAATATAGAAAGAAAAACTTACGTAACAAGTCAGGAGGGAAAAGTGCGTTCTCGATTCTCTCGGCCAGAGATAGAGAAGAAGAGGGGGGAGCTGGAGCCGGAGCAGGAGTCTCTGGAGCCAAACAATAGAAAGGAGGGGGATCAGAAACCGGAATTGCAGTTGTAGGAGCATCATATTTGAACAAATTCCTAAAAGACGCCATGGCAGCGCGTGTGCTCGTGTGTGTGTGTGGTGTTTAAGAGTATAATAATAATAATTGTAGAGAGATCAAGTTTTACCGATTTATTATTGTTCTGTGATTTTAGTAGGAGACGTGTTGTAGTGATTCGGACAATTAAGTTGTTTACCCATTATTATTATATGGGCCAAAAGGTGTCCTGTCCAAAAAAACAAAGCCCAAAAGGTGTCCAGTCCAAAAAAACAAAGCCCAAAAGTGATGTTATAACTTAATCTTGTTCAAACAAACGTATTGTCTGTCATATGATCAATGATGGAGTTAGAGACGCACGATGGATGTTGGGGACTGGGGAGAAGAAGGTTAAGGAGGGCATGGGACCGTAAGAATATTAGAGGGTAAATTTGGAAAAAGAGTGTTGCAAAACACTTCTAAATGTTGTTAAGAGATACAACATCCGTCTCATTTTGTTCTTGGGGTATTCCTTTCTTGGATGTATCAATTTGTTCTTATGGTTTCTTTATTTGGTATGTTTTTTTTTTGGCAAAATGACGACTTTACCCCTGCTAGTTGATCCTAATTAGTACCCTTTTACCTACCCTTTGGCACCATTTCCTACACATACAAGGGCACTGTAGTAAATTACAAGTAAATGACCCACTACATAAAAACTTGTGCCAATCTCAAACCTAAAGAACAAATTGAGACGGAGGTTGTATTCCCTTTTGTTTTCCTTTCCATCACCGTCCTATTTAACTACCAAGTACCAACACTTCTCCCATTGGAGAGAGTGGAATACTACAATCAAAATCAAACAACAAACAATTGAGTGCTTACTTGGGTGGTGTGATGTTGTGCATTATGATAAATAGTTGAAGATATGGACCTTATGGTAGTGAACTTTTTTTTGCTACTCGGGAAAGTTTGTATGATGATTTTGTGTGTTTATACAAGTTGCTATGAGTTTGAAGTCTCATTTGGGTGTGGGATTTTGTGCATTATGCTGAAGACATGTTGTATTTTTTTTTATCTGCCTCTATTTGAAAGTATATGTATCTTCCTGGATTTTATTGGATGTTATTTAGTTGATTTTGACATGTGTATCAATCTATTATGTAGTTGTGTGTTTAAAGTTCCGTTTGGGTTTTGATTGGGGTTGGTTGATCGGTATTGTGTGATGTAGTTGTCTATGTGATTTATTTTGATGTGTCTAATAAGTTGTTGGAGAGGTGTTTGATGTATTGTCTGTGTGTTTATGATGTAATTTTGGGTGTATCTGTGATGTAGGTTGTGTCATTTTTATATTAATGTTTTTGATTCCAGAATTGATGGAGCGTCTTAATGCATTATAACTTTCTAAGGTGTGAGCTATTGACACTGTCACTTTGATCCAATGTTATCATCTTTTTTGAGCTCTCGTTTTTGGTTAATTTTATCATCTTTTTTGAGCTCTCGTCTTTGGTTAAGTTTGGGGGTATTTCTGCGCTTTTCCCTTACTCTTTCGACGCCAAAAAGCGTCCAAAGAAGGAATTGTTGCAATGCGGTCGAATATTGACAACATTGTGACTCAAAATAGTGTCAATAATATCGAGAAAGCGTGGGTTTCGATATCGACGCTTTTCTGCGTGTAGAAGTGATAAAAAAGCTTCGAAAAAATTCAGGAACAACAATTTTCGCGCGACTTAGCGGAGGCGACTTATAACCGGTGAAGTCGCCTCCAGAGGTGGCGACTTAGTTCTTATTAGTCGCCGGTGGCGAGTTACCCACTTCATCACGGGACCGTTTAACCACATAACGTTAACGGTAGTTCGAGAATATGTTTGAAACTAGAGATTAGCCCGGAATAATTTTTTATAGTAACCTTAACTCGAGCAAAGACTCAGATATTGTCATTCTCGTACTAGTATTTCCTAATCTACATTCTGCCGACGAGCCACACACACCTCGTTCCGAGTAAAAAACACAAAGATGTCATAATTAAACTTCGGGTAATAGATCAAGGTTATATACACATCATTATATATTCTTGAGGGAGATTTTCTTTTCTGCTACTTGGCAGTTTGACTTCAAAAGTTTTAGGTTTCTCCCTACTGGCCTTCACAGACTACATCCAAAGTGGCCTTCACAGACTACATCCAAAAGAGTGCCTGGCCTTCGCGGATCACATCCAAAAGAGTCCACTCTTATATAGAGTGACTGGCCAATTGAGGTTGACAAAAATTACAACGAAAAGAAAGGATTAGTGGATTACTAGAGACGTGTCAATGAGACAAACAAATTGGTAAACAGAATGCCATAATGCGAACAAAATAAAAATAAGAATCAACTCATCAACCTTTTTAGTGTCAGAAACTTTCAAAATAACAATAGCTCTTTGGTATATAGGTAGATCATCGATAAGCTGATCATTTTGCAAAATGCTCGAGCAATAGCACTCATAACTTTTAGTCACACGAGATGACGATCTAAACAAGAAATGTTTCTTTATCATGCACCAACATTTGGACTACCCAAAACTACGATTAAGGACTGGTACCTTTTTTAAATGGTAAATCAGTGTTCATTTTCTCGTAATGGGGGGTCTAGGGTTACAACAAGAGTCTTTGGCAATAAAAGACCTACAAATTTAGTAGCCAACACAAATTCCAAGGGTGTGCCTACTACTACACACAGGTTCAAAAAACAATATAAAAAGGCAAAACCATCACATATGAATTGTCCAAGATAAAAAACTAGAAAAAAAAAAAGAATTATAAATAATAAAAATAAAAACCTTGGAGATCACCAAGTTATAACTTATAAGGCATATCGTTAAGAACTTATATATTTTTATCTGGTGGACGAAAACATTCCGGAGTAACAATTATATTCTCCATCAATCCACCATTCTTCCTTTGAATGCCAATCTAAGTCAAGAAATCATATACATTAATCAATGGCTAGACACACATAAAGAACAAGGAGATGGATGAAATCGAAATAATTTACCTCAACCATAGGATTTTCATTTCTCATAGTCTTCCTAGCATCATGTTCACGTGCTTCCTATGGGGAAAGATCAGCCAACCCAGTATACTTACAAAGAGTGTACACTAACTGTACATAACCAAAGGAATACGTATCATACAGTTGGATTTTAGCAAAACGCTAGTAAAAAAGACGAGAAAAAAGAGAGACCAAAATCACCTTCATTCGATGTATACACATGACATTTGGAAGTCATATTTTTATATCAAGACAAGATTAAGTTGTTGCTAGAAATTCACATCATAAATAAGGCATGTTATTACCTTAACAGGAGCTCCTTGGCAACAAGTGATAATATCACCAACACATATTCCTGCCTCGTCTGCTGGAGATCCCGCCTCTACCTTGAAGCAACATAGCACATAATATAAGTTTGAAAAGCATAAGATTATATTGACAATAAGCAATGAGGTGAATAACATTTGAAATTTTCACGATTAGAGACAAACCAATGTGCACATAAAATATCAATGATTCCATAGTAAAACAAAGCCAAAGAACATTGATTACAAATAAACTACAAGCATAAATTTTAAGACCAACTAGTATCTCTAACGAGGTGTCAAGTTACCTTCCTAACAATAAGACCATCCAATGACTTGAATTTCATTTGTATGTCCTCCAATTCATCGAGATCCAATTCTTTCACAACCTTTGTCTTCAGCCCAATCCATGGGCGAATGATTCTCCTGCAAAAGCACGTGTATCATTAATCTTATTATATATGAAAACAAGAATCATTCATGCATGGGACTATAAATATCACTTTCAAAATTCAATAGATTATATAGTATAGCGTAGAAGAAAAAAAACGACACAATAAATACAACATTATAGCATCCTGAAACACAAGTTGAATAGGCCACAAGTTCATAGGTCACACAAACTACCGACCAAATTACTCGCGATCCTCTATGAGTACCCGCCTCGTATTTCTTTTCTAGGTACCTGCCCGAGATACCCGATAATATTTCTAGTCGGGTACAGGTCATAAAAATGCCAAATGAGTGTATTGGAATTACTAGCAATATAGAGAAAAAGAATCAAATAAAAACCAAACCCAACTCATGCAGCCCCACACTCTCTTTTCTCCCTTACTAGTAATAATGAATATCTAAGGAACCCAATTATCAAAGAAAGTAGTCAACTTTGCGCATGAAAAGGCCCAGAACAAACCGCAACTAGTCTAGCGTAGAGCTAAAAACGTGTAAGCTGGTTTCTAACAACAAAATGAGGTACCAAAATATATCACCCAGCTAAGCCACCACCACTCAATAAAGGTGCCCTGATGTCTTAGGAGTATAATGAGCACAAAAGTCGACACACTCGAGTAGCAAAATTTAAAGAAGAACCAAAGGTACCGCAGACTGGTCAGCAAAACAGACCCAGACTTTGCAAGGAATTCAGATCAGAAAACCAAAAACACGAAAGCAATACAGGTTGGAGGGCAGAACAACAAATGCAACTTTAACCAAAGTTATCCATATGTACTCAAACGAATTATCCATATGATAGTATTCTTTGATGTACCAGTAACAGAAAGATGCAAACTTTTGAGTACAATCAACCCAGAAAAGCAACAAAACCAAGATAGAAAAAAAATGGAGCAAAACAGAGCAAATGCTCTCTTATTTTCCTTTATTTACTAGCTTGGTTGCCTCTAAACTCACGTAAGTTTCTCCATCTACTTGTCATTTATTAATTTAATTTCCTTTCCCTGCTGTCCACTAGTCACAGTACCGCACCACCATTATGAAATTTCCTCTAAGCCCTTCACCTTACTTTCTCTCACATCATCACCCCACCATTATCAAATCTCCCTTAACAATCCTCATCGCCGCATACTAAGCTAGGAAAACGTAATAACCGCCACAAATCAACTCTCACTTCTCACTCCAAGTGATCTCAACCGCCCTCCCGCCCTCTCTCTCTGGGGTCCAAAATATACCTTGAGTGTCATCGAGGAACTCTCTCTCTCCCTCTCTCTCTCTCCTAAACACAACTTCATCATCCTCAAGCCCTCAAGTTTCAATTTCTTTTTGTTGTTTAGGGAAAATGAAACACATGGCTACGTATCTTAGCTTGTCCATTGAACGAAAAAGGAAACTACCAAGCACCTTTAGTAACAATTAAAATAAATAAAAAATGAATGAAAAAAATATTTAACTTGTCTAAGTACACAAGCACCCGACCTGGGAGAATCGAGTACCCCAAGTTCGGGTAAAAAAAGAGTACTTGAAAAGTCACCCCTAGTGCCTAGCTAACACAGCACATCCTCAAAAAGCCTCACAAAGAACATTCATAAACTCTAGATCCCAACAAAACACAAAAATGCATTTCCATAGTGTCATAACACTTCCACCAACAAAGATTTTCCATTCTTGCCAATTCCCAAAAGTACACAAGAGTAATCGAAATCTTGTTCAACATCCCCATAGTGCACCAAAATTGCCTAATACTCAATGTGTAAGGATAACATGCACACATTAAACATGTGTTAAGTTGACTAGAAGTGCCACCTTGTCCTCACTCCTAAAAAGCCTATTCTACCGCACCTTCATTTTCCCTCAAAAACTTCAACAACGATTGAACGATCAACAATAAGTCAACAAGTACACTCTCATATAAACTAGGACATACAACCAAACCTCAAATGAATTATGGCAATGCACTTCAAATTGCAACATGTATACAGGGTATGATTACCTTGATCTCTTGAATTGGTACATAAAATTTGTCAATAATACAGCCGAAATAAACGGACAACTGGTGGCACTCCCGAAATTCATCCCAATCACAAGGCCTGAGGTCTGGTCAACTAAGGGTCCACCCAAGCCATACTGGGAAAAAAGTGTTATTAGAACCAAAGAAATAAATATTAGTAACTGTAAAACTGCAAAACGGGCCAGGCAACCTCTTCTTCCTGGAAGGCAAGTGAACAAACACTTCCACTCCTCCCACTCCTTTTATTATATGAGCCCGATGTTATAATTAACGCTCCATAGTCATTTTTTTATATCACAATCCCAGAACAACTTTCTAGGTCCTCCTCCTCGTCTACTATGCTCTTGTTGACTAAGACCGCGACGACCGATGATCCAAATCGGCTTGCCAATGCCCTCGCTTCAAAAATGGCGGCATCGGTACCGGTGATGGAAAAGTGTTGTCTTCTCCACTCTGTGATATGATTCAAACAATAATATGAAGAAGAAATAATAAACCCGGCTACCAAGAAAACAATTGTGGCGGGTACTCCAAAAAAAAGGCATACAATATTGGATTAGAATCTCACCCTCGGGAGTGAAGGCTTTAGGAAAGTCGAAGGGTGGGCGTTCACGAGCCTCACCTGCGATGCCAAGTAGTAAAAGACAATTTAATAGTCAATATTTAAATGAATAATAACAGCATACGGTGTGGTGTAATTTAATTAATTCTAAAACCCAAGTACCCAAAATTGTAAAAGGTTAATTAATAAATAATAATCAATTCAATCCATGCGCCGCGCCCAGAAACAAACATAACATGCAGTATACTAGTAGTATAGGAGCTGTAATTAGAAAGAAAGAAAGAAAGCCCTAAAAATTAAAAAACTCAGAAAGCCCTAATATTATGTGAAGAAAAGAAAGGAACACTTATGCAGCAAGTGAGGAGGGAACATTGCATTCTCTATCCTCTCAGCGAGGGATAGAGAAGAAGAAGAGGGGGAGGGCGGAGCAGCAGGAGTTACAGGCCGGGGCAAAGGAACATATACCAGGGGGTTGAGAACCAGCGAAGGGAAAGGTAGGATAATTAGAATATTTGGATTTTTCTCTCCTTGACGCCATCGCCATCGATTCGTCTGTGTATTTTTTTTTTTTGTAACAATTGGATTTCAATTTCAATTTCAATTTCAATTTATCTATATATATAGATAAATATAAAAGAAAAAAATTGGATAATTCCCTTACATGAGAGCATGTTTATTAGGACAAAATGGAGGTTAAAGTCACACTTAAAAAGCAAAAATACCTAAAACAAAAGACAAATACCGTTAAAATATACGTAGAACACGCGTTGTTCAAAATTTAGAGTGTTCTCCCCCTCCCCCTTTTTTTCCAGAAGGCTAGGTGAGGCCCACGCCACGCGACTCATTGTAACGGAACGAGAGGAGCGTGTGAGGGACACATGTTTCGCGCCGGCCATTGCTCGCGTGACACGTGCCTAAGGAAAATGATGAAAAACAAATTGATTTTTAAAGTATTTTTCCTCCTTTAAAAAATTTCAAAAAATAAATTGAAAAATATTTAAACTCCTAACTTTTTGTTCCCTACAAATAGAGATCAATATTGATATAGTTTACTCGAAGATTTAATATTATTTTTTCCCATTCAATTCTTACTAAATGGTTCTTTTTTCCGTTTATGTATCTGGTTTCCAAGTAGGAGGACAACCAAATTTTTTTACACTTTTTTTTCCCGTTTATGTATCTGGTTTACAAGTCATTTTACAGTTCTTTTTTTTTTTATTTTTAGAGAAAGAATTCATAGTATCTCTTTTTATATACGGAGTACCTTTTCTTATTAATAAACGTGTATGACCATGATATCAATAAAAAAATCAATAATATTATATTTCTATCTAAGTGGTTACTTATAACTATAAGTTGTTGGAAACTCATATTTAACAATATTGGTTCATTTGTATTCGAGTTGCATTCCTTCGGTCCTTTTTATTGATATTTGTTTTATTCTTTTATTATTATTATTAAGTTTACATAATTGAATTTCAGGAATTTTTCCTGTTGATATTTGTTTCCCATTTACTCTTTTCGCCTTTTTACTAATTATTGAGGTGTGAGTTTACATTATTGAATTTTAGGTATCATCTAATTGAAAAAAGGAGGAAATATGTTCAATTTAGTATTCAGAGACTTATGGGCGGATCCTCTGGATCGTCAATATTAGACAAGTTGACAAATTATGTCGTAAGCATGAATGTTGGTGTTTTTCTTCACCTACGAAGGTGGGGGTCGCCGGGTAGTACATAATGTGACACCCACCAAAAATGAGCCACTTAAGAGGATTGATAGGACTACCTATACCACCAAGGTGCACCTTCTTTTCAGGAAGCTCATTCCATAAAAACTCCACAGTTAAGCGTGCTAGTTGTGCAGCAATTCTGAGATGGGTGACCTCCTGGGAAGTCATTCTCAGGTGCGGGTGAGTGAGGACAAAGCCCGCTTAAAAGACATGTGGTGGTCTGTGGGGCCAGTCCCAAGACTATGACTGTACGGTGAAACTCCGCCGCAAAGGGCGGGGTGTTACACATAATATGGGTTGCACCATCAATGACTTAACCGAGTACATCAGGTCTTTACCATCTAAGCCACAAAATTTACCCCTTAACCAATGTTGTTGCACAGTGTGGCCTAATATCCCTTAATATTTGACTTAGTATTATTATGCATTTTATGTACGTTTTAACTATTGAGTAGGAGAATTGTGAACTAATATGTTCCTTACAATTGTGTTATTTTCTTTCTAAGTTGAATGATAATTGAAATAGTTGGCATGAAAGTTCTTTGGTACTCAAGGATGATAAGATTATAATCTATATCCTTCTTTGGGTTAAACTTTGTGACAAAATGATATTGGTGAACTTTTGTGATTGCGAAACTAAAATGTATTCAGTCAATGAGTCTTTTTGTGCTTCTATACATTCTAAATCATGTCCGAATAGATCTATTTTACTAAGTCAGTTTATCAGTAACTTCGAGTGACACCATTTTGGTGATGTACAACATTTTCCAGAACATCAAAGTGAGAGTTTGTACTCGATGAACAACAAATTTTATATGTTAAAAAGTTTCTTCTACAAGAAATGATGTAAACTCAAATTGGGTGCAAGATAAGTTTACTTGATTATGTGATCCAACGTGGAGGAAATCACCAGAAGATTAATTAGTTGTAATACGAAAGCAATGAAAAAAGCTTAAGGATAGAAGAGTTGGTGTTTCTTAGGATTCATTTCTTAATCCTCAGAGAGAGAAAGAGGACATAAGGCTGAGAAACGGTGAGGACTTGTAGATGCAAGTATGCAACTATTATTTTGGATGTTTTCTTTTTATGGGTGTTTCATATTAACTTTCTAATACCCATTATTGGCGGGTTTTTAGTAATGAAATGTCCCCTCTGCCCTCTTCCACTTGCCCTAAACCCCACCATCTATAAAAAAAACATGGCCCATTAAGATCTTTTTTTCTTGGATATTTTAACTTTTGGTTACCTAAAGGTTTGACATAATGTACATCGGTTAACCAAGGTATTCAATACTAGTCTATTTTTTTGATTATTCGAGGTTTGTCGATATTATCTTTTTAGTGGTTTTACCATTAGGTTAATAGGTTAACTGTTAAATTTGCTGACGTGGCAGTTGATTTTCCAATTAAACTCTTTCATTAGGTAACCAAACGGTAAAATATCCTTAAATAAATGTTGATGAAAACCAGCCATAAACTAATAGCCTCTGCCTACCCTCACTTAAACTACCACCCATTTCTTCACTCATATCCATTCTCTCTCCTCCCAAGTCCCAACCCCAAATTGCCCCACCTCTCATTCCACCTCCTTTTCAACCTCACCTCATTAGCCCAACTTTATGCTAGTAAACAATTGCACCACTTATCCAGCCCTCTTAATCGGCATAATGATGGTCATTGACTGTATCTGGAAGGATTGGTGGCTGACGAGGTGCTAGGGAGGGTGTTTCGTTGGTGTCGAAGGAAATCGATAGGGGGGAGTGTTCGGATTTTGGAGAGGGAAAATGAGCAAGGGTTTAGGACTATAGAGGGGCTGGGCAAACACCAAAGATGGTGGTCGAAGTTTGATGATGAAAGAGACAGCTTCCATCGGTGGTTACGGTGGGCTTATGTGGTTCGATTTGTTATGGGTGAAAGGATAATGGTTTGTTGTAATGTGTTCGTAATTTTGGACGGTATGAGCAAGTCAACGTGGGTTGGGTGTATATGTCGGTGATGTGGCTCTGGTCAGGAGAGGCAATGAGTGAGGTGGTTGTGGCATCATGCAAGTCTGTTGTGAGGATGGTGGTGGGATGGCGGTGGTGTATCAAGTATTGGGTGCTGCGCAGTCCATGTGTTGTCTTAGTGGTGGATGGCGGTGGATGAGCCGAAGAGGAGAGAGAGAGGGGGATGAATATAGTTGGTGAGGAAGATGAATGCTAGTGAATGAAGTTGACGATATGTCATTTATTAGTGGTGAACTGGTGATTTAGGGGACTATGGGAGTGAAAACGAGAGACAAAATAAAGGTAAAAAATTTTAAATGGAAAAGAATAAACATAACCGAAATTGCGGGTATAATGGGTATCACATGTAATTTTTTTAAAAACAAAAAATCCTAACTAATTAATGCTTGACACGTGTACAAAACTAACGATAATATTTAACACCGTTAGGGTAGGTTCCCAAAAATGGCACAATGTCGAAAAATACATGTACTCATCAATCTATAGTATATATTAAACCAAAGTTTGCATCATTTCCTCTTGCCATGTGGCATTTCTATAGCCATGTGGCATTCACAATAAAGAGACATCTTATTAAAAAGAAAAGAAAACAAGAAAATGTAACATTTATTAGCCTATTCTTTTCAACTTCTATAACTGAACTGAACAAAAAATAAATAAACTGAACTAAATTAAACTAAACCGAAATGTGTAGAAATGAAACTTTAAGTTAAATTTTTTTGACAGTAGGGTGAGTTTTACTCGTCTATAATGGCCCGACAAACTCAACTGAACTAAACTAAACTGAAAAATAGTAAATTGAACTGAAAAATAATGAATGCAGTTGAAATTGTAACTAAAACTAAACTAAAGTGAAAAAAATGAATTAAATTTGAAAAAACTGAATTGTAACAGTGTAGACGAACAAAACACAACATAAATATGATCTATACTAATGTTTTATTAAAGGAAGAATTATTGTAACCATGTTCAGCAATCCAAAAGTTTTATACGGTTATATATTACAAAAACTACATTCTATAAAATTCATACAATATGCGGGTTAAAGAAAAATTACTCTACACATGTGGTATCTTAGAAGTCTAACATTTATGTTATCGCAAAAATAAAGAGATTTTTTTTATTAAAACAAAATAAAAAATATAATATCAAACATATGTATACTCCATCATGGAAACAATAGGATTTTTTCAAAAGAAAGGGAAAAAATAGATCCTATAATCCTAGAGCTTCATATGATTATATATTACAATACATAAAGTCTATTAAGATTATTAGTCCAAAGTTCAAACGAACTTTCAAATATGCCCCGTCAAACTCTAAACAAAATGAAAATTTGATATATATACCCTCAAAAGTAGGAAAACTATGAAATAATGCTATTATTAGACTTGACAAACTGGTCAGTTGGTTTTACATTTTCAGATAATATCTAATTCATTTTCATTTTTTTTATTTTACTCATATTTTTAAATGATATATAGAAAACAAATATCTTATTCAGAAGAAAAGGGAATAATAATAATAATAATAATAATAATGCCCAGTATTCTATAGTGCTACGCTATAATGTAGCACAAAAATTGAATCCTTCAACCCATTTGTCAATACTCCGACTATAATTCTCGGGGGGAAAAAAAAATATCCCCTAAATAATACAAAAAAAATACTCTGTATTAAATTTAGCAAACAAGTTAGCGATCAAGTTATGCCTTAGTCTATCCTAGTCCATTGTACTCGTGTTGTTTGCTCTGGGTTTGCCATTTTTGGATTGTCCATAGTTCAGAATTTGTTTGATCCAACAACGTTTATTATCATATTTTATTTAATAAAATTTAATACTTCATTAATATTCTTTTGAATTTTAAACAAAATATATTTAAAAAAGTTCTTTTCTTGCATATTATAGTGTTCTAACCCGTGAATGTACTACTCTTATTTTTATTTAAAATATATGTGTCATTTTGATCGAGTCCAAGTTGACAAAAATATATTGGATTATTGGGTTCAATACGATTTATGCAATCTTCTACAATAAATCGATTTGACAGTAAGGATCAAAGGATCTAATATAGAACCTACACTTTGTGTACAATATACATCTTTTATAAGAAAAATAGTGGCGATCATGAACTTGGAAGATATATTTAATTTCAATTCGTCATACTACTTAAAGCTTAATTTCAATTCGTCATACTACTTAAAGCTTACTTCACCAAAGATTTGAAAGAACACATAAAAAAAATATCATTCAAATATAAATAATGTTTGTATTGTTAAGCTATTTGTGACTTTGTGTATTCAAATTGTTTTATCTGTCTAAATTATTATTACCTAAAAGGCACACAACTAATTGGGAAAAAAGACACTATTTCTACCAACATCCAAAATACAGGACCAATGCCAAATGAAACTTTATAAAATATCAATAACTATGACATAAGAATACTTGATTTAATTAAGTTCGTCCACTTATAAATTTACAGACTCAAATTACAAATTTAATTTTAAAAATAATCAACATGTTACCAAAATTATGTAAAATCTACTAAATTAATTGCAATATTTTTTTTAAAAAAATAACCTATATCACACCCGTGCATTTAACTAGTTTTGGTATACTAGTTTCTTGCCCGTGCGTTGCACGGAACACATTTTTATATCTCATATATATTGTATTTTTTTTCTATGTTAGCATAATGTGTTTCTTGTATTTAACTAAATTATATTGTTGAA
>ONZK01004469.1:0-12456 GCA_900322385.1 Pharnaceum exiguum | reverse complement strand
TCTCAAGCTTTCAAACAATTGTCATTTGGAATAGTCTTACCATAAATACTAAATGCCAAGTTAGGTTTACATCATAAGGCGTGGCAAATACCCGGTAGAATTACCGTACTTACACCCACCGGCCCATTATTGGAAGCCTATCCCATTTAATTAGAGTTAGCCCTTCCGCCTATTTTTAATTAATTAGTCCATAAACCCATTTAATTAAGCCCACAAAATAAGCCCAATCCATTAACCTTTTCCCTACTTAAAATATTTATTACTTAAATATTACTTGGGGAATAAGTAACTTCTTCTTTTCAAAGGATTTCGGAATATTCACTAAAACCCAAACAGGAAAATAGTTCTTTCGTATACCCACGCGGATATATACTGTATACCCACACGGGTATACAAAAAGGAAATACGAAATCTTCCCAAGATCTTTTCTAGGCGGCATGCGCCGGACTTTAGCGTCATGCGCCAGGGTCTAGGCGACCCATATCATCAAATTAGAAGCGTATGTTTGTTCAAAGCCGGAACCACCATGACACGCGCCAGGAACGGTGTCTGGCGCCAGAGAAGGGCTGTGGGTGCCAGGGTCCATCTACGTGCAAAGTCTATTTTGGTAAAGGCTTTTCATACAATCTTTCGAATATGTACCCTAATATTCTTCTAAATTCCGGAATTCCTCCATCCTCCACAATAAATACCCCCTCATTACACCCTCTTTTCAACACAAAAATCACCCTAACATTACTATGCCGAAATACCTCCACACTACATAGATATTCATAAACCCTAATCGCTCTTAGTCAACACCTTCAAACTCCTAAGCAAATACAACACTTCAAACACATCAAAATCATCATCTTTATACAAGACAAGTGCAAAGGAGCAAGAAGCCAAGACCAAGAAGACCTTTTCTCAAGTCATCAAGTCAAGCCACGATCCTCTAATAGTCTTAAATAAACTCCAATAAGGTAAAAGTAATCTGAAGGCCTTTTACTAAAACTTCTCATCTTCTTCTCCTGTTTTCCTTTAAATATCGTATTGTCCATACCAATTTCTCTCTTGAAATCTACTAACTCGTGCATTAGTGTGAGAGGTATCTTATAAGGGTTTGTAAGGTAATTATAAAAATAGCAAGATGTGATTACTAAAGGACTAATGGTTTTTCTTCTTGTATATATTTGCATATTTTACATTCTTGTATTAATCACCAAATTGCATATAACTTGACATAATCAAAGTGATCATCTTATATTTTACATTCTTGTATTAATAATCAAATTGTTAAATTGGAATTGGACTTGGATGCTAATAACTTGGCTAAATTCCTTAAATACATGCATATGATATCACCGACAATTAGATAACTTTATTAGGTTGTTAATCCGACAGTTTAAATAGTTTTGAGCATAAGAACGTTAATTATTTGAAAGTAGAGGTAAAACCTCACCCCCCGAATCCGAACGAATCTCTGGTTGCAAGGTCAAGTCACTAGCCTGTCCATGCGTAAACCCTATATCATTGCCAAGTCCCTTCGGTTGTCCCTTCGGATTGTCCCTTTCGGTAAATGGCATGAATAGGCATCTTAAATAGGTTTTTCCAATTGTTTTCATATTTAAAAATAGTTGGTGGCGAATCCGTTCATTAGCATCCGCATTCCAACACCCAACGGGTAGGGAAACGAGTTTACCGAAGATGGAAGTATCTAGTAGGGAAACGAGGGTGATTCCTCTCTCGAAAGGATTTATTTTCCCCATGTACCTACACTAAGTATGTAGCAAAAGTAGCAACGAAACTCAATCAAAGGGTCAACAGGGTTCTCAAACATAATATGCACCAATCGAGTAAGATGGCTGAAAACCATGAAACTACTAATAAAATGTTTGGTCCTAAGTTAAACTTTAATGAACTACTTCAAAATTAAATTTACCTGGAGTGACTTGACTGGTGCTTGTGAGTGCAAATTAGACACTTTGGAGGGAAACTGCTCCACGTTCATCAAATGGTCACTTGGTGCAGTAGTACGACTTCTTTTAGTTTTCTTCCCTTTCTCTAAAGAACTCTTATATCGACTTGATCCACCACCACATTTACCACCCCGCCGACTACCTTTGTCTTGTGTAGAAGTAGCTTTGATTTTTATTCCCTTGGCTTTGATTACATTAACACCACATTGGCCAACAGGAACATCATTAGTTGACATATTCAGATTTGATCCAGCAAGCTCTCCGGAATATGTACAATTGAAGTACTCCTCTAGCTGAGCAATCGATCGATCATAAACAGCCACTGTAAATTTATGTGTTTCATCGCACTCTGCAGCTCTTCTAGCAAAATTGGTGAATAATCGATCCAATTCCTTATATCTCACTCTCCACAGTAATTTTGGATCAGTCTGCAAACCAGTTTCCTTTATTTCTCTTGCAGTACCATCTTTGGCATCCTTTGTCCACTTTTCAATATATATTGGGTTGGAATATGTGTGACATTCATAGAGAATAATACTTTCAAAGCATGAGAGCACAATATCCTAACAAACTCAAATTTTCTACAGCGAAAGTCACAACATGGCTGAAAGTTCTTCCTGGGGGAGTGATTACATATTTGGAATACAGCCTATCAGATTCCAAGCCACCCATAACACTTGTGAATAAGGTTATGGTGCTCAAGTAGTCGTTTCTTTTTGACTCAACTTCCATACTCGTAGAAAGCATGCAATTTGATGGGATTTGTATTTCTTAGTTTCAACCACTTGTGCAAGCTTGTAATTCCATGGGTATCAAAGGTAGGAAAGCCTTCCCCCTTTTGCTGCTTGGTGGTGTTTTCAGCTGTGGTTTGTAATTCCATGGGTATCAGATGTTGTTTGCAAGATTCTTTGGTGGGAAAACGTACATGTCATGTATTTGCTTAACCTCATTTTATTAACCAATATAATGTGAAGTACAAAGTTGATCAACTCTCTGAAATCTCTCAATTATAGTAACTAGTACCCTTTTACAATTTTCATTCCCAAGTTAGTACGTATTGCTATCAGTGATAATTAATTACGTCCCTTCTAGGAAGGTTAATAACTAATTTGTTCTTCATGTAGCATACTAAAATAAGAAGAATACAATTAACTACTAAGGGTAAAAGTTTAAGCTTCGCAAAATTTGATTCCATTTACAAAATACTTGGCCTCAACCATGAATATACTGCACGATCTGTCTAATGATTCTTGTACTATCTTGGATCTTCGAACGTCTCTCTTCTTCCTAATATGGTATAATGCTACCGCAATATTTGTTTAATCTTTCAGAGCTCAAATTGTCTATGGACCAAAATACGGGATCATGTTGTCATTCCCTGTTGGCTGTAGCTCAACACTGTGTTGCAATGTGGCATGTCTTTATGATTATGCTTCTTTCTTCTTCGAACCCGGGTCCATTCAAAGGGAAAAGGCAATACCAGCCTTCTATGGACTTATGACTTACGATTCTTGCATAGCTAGACCATCTTGTTGTTAAGCTCTTGTCGTAACTCTTGTATTATATTGCAGGATAGATGTATTGGTGTTTGTATCTTCAATGGTAAACGAGATCAATCATTCTTCAATTTGCTTCTAAAGTTTCGCACATGTATCTTTGTTAATTATGTTCTGGTCATCGTCTAAGAGCCCCCAGTTTGAGTAGGGGCAATTGGGATTATTTTGAGTAACAGGTGATACAGTTTGTTTTAGTGATAAGGTTTTATGACTAGGCATTTTAGCAATGGTGAGAGTTTGAATGGGATTTGAGTCTTATCCAAATTTGACCTTGTGAAACATGCTTTTGCTTACTCCCTATCCTTGTTCAAAGTGGGAATATCGTGAGGTTTTTGAAAAAAAAAATTGTTTGATCTGAAAATTGTTGCTCATAGTGTATATTTTGAAAACGGGTTTGATAAAAAACGATTTTGAAAAGTAGCATGGTGTTTATAAAAACCATTTTGGGTGAGAAGACGTGAGAGATGATAAGGAATTTGAAAATGATTTTAAGGGAAGTGACATGAGGGTTTGCACATAATAAGTCAATTAGCACATAACATGACACGGACTAGTGTATACAAGACACGGATAGATGTGTAACTGTGATATGAGTGCATGGAGTAGGTGCTTAGGTGACATGCAAGGTATAATGTGCCTAGATGACGGACAAGTGTATACAAGGCATGCATGTGGGTGCGTGACGCAAGTGTGTGAGACAAGAGTGAAGTGTACAAAGTGATTGTAAAAGTGTACATACAATGTGAGTGGACTTGTGTAGACAACATGCAATTAGACACAGTGATGACATGCTATTGAGCCATTGTGACTCAAGATTTGCGAACATAAAAAATGACTTCTAATGTAGCAAAGACGTGAGTGCTAGTGATTGACTCGTGGTGTGTGTGTGCAACCTATGACATGGGTTAGTGGTGACATGCAATTGTGATGAAGTGCCCTAGGAACCAGTGAATTCGACTTCAGGAGAAGCCGGTGGGTCCGTTTTTTTTTTTTTAGCATGCAATTTACAAGGACAGACATACAACAATGACTCTCAAGAATGTGACAAGAGTGAGTGTGTGAACATGTAAGGTGAGTGAATGCTACAAGTACAGCACAAACGTTGACAATATAGTGAGAGAAGCAGGACAGTGGATAGGCATTGCATGACTTGATTGGGGAGGGAAGGCCAACAAATGTTGACATACTTATACAGGAGACATGGAAGACATGAGACAACAAATGGTCGACTAAACCAATGCTATGCTATGGAATGGGTAGGTCTTACTGGTTGACACCATGAAATGGAAAGGTCGACTAGACCAATGCTATGGGATGTGGAGGTCGAGTGCTCGACACCATGAAATGGTAAAGTCGACTAGACCAATGCTATGGGACATGGAGGTCGACTAGACCAATTATATGGGCAGGTCGACTAAAGCAATGCTATGCTATGTGTAGGTCAATTGGTCGGCAACATGAAATGGTAAGGTCGACTAGACCAATGCTATGAGACATGGAGGTCGACTAGACCAATGCTATGGGCAGGCCGACTAAAGCAATGCTATGGTATGTGTAGGTCAATTGGTCGACAACATGAAATGGTAAGGTCGACTAGGCCAATGCTATAGGACATGGAGGTCGACTAGACCAATGCTATGGGCAGGTCGACTAAAGCAATGCTATGGTATGTGTAGGTCAATTGGTCGACACAATGAAATGGTAAGGTCGACTAGACCAATGCTATGACAAGGGAACGTCGACATGACCAACTCTATGACAAGAGAGGTCGGTAGGTAGAGATAATGGGATGTTGGCGTGACCAATCTCTAAGGTAAGAGAAGTCAGCGTGACTTATGCTATGCGAAGACCAAGGATGACAACAAAGGACTTAACCTGGTTCAATGGTGTGCATGGACAACATGTATAACGCGACGATATGAGACCTAGGTCTAACAATCGACATGGGAGAGGGATTGACAATATGTACGGGAGATGTATCAAGCACGACATGTAGGTAGGCAATGACATATGGTGCAACATGGGAAGAGGGATGCGACACTTGACATGACGCAGCACGGGGTATATGATGCAAGACAATGTATGACACAATGTGGGAAGGAATGGCACATATCAACACAATTATAGAGGAGGGGAGACATGCATGCAACAATGAAACGAGTGGATGACACGTAATGGCACATGAGAAGGGTGTGAAGGATATGCAATGACACGGGGAATGGATATGTGATGACATAAAATGGCACACGACAGGGGGAGTGAGGACATGCAATGACACGGGGAATTGACATGTGATGACATTGAATGGACGACATGTAATGCATAGTATGAAGGAATGACATGCAATGGTATGATGATAGAGGGGAAATATGCAATAACACACGACAAGGGAGTGATGACACAAAATGACACATGACATATGAGTGATGATACTAGAAGAGGGGATGGAATGTTTAGCACGTGATTTGGGTAATGACATGGAATGTTACATTGGTTAGACATGGAGAATTGACTCGACGATGGGAGAGGGGAGGCGAACAGCCGACTTTGATGCGACAAGGGGTGTAAGATGCACATTTTGATAGCTCAACACACTATAGGGACATGCATTGACACAACATTGACATAGCTTCACACGCATTTTGGCATATAAGACATACACATCGACATAGCTCGACACATATTACGACTTGCACGACATACATTGACACAACTTAACATGCATAGGATTTAGTTAACACAACACATGAAGGATAAAATATGGAAGATTGTTTGACACGATGCACATATGACACACGTTTGACATGTAGGAATGGTGTATTCGACACAACATTTGGGGAGTGGGGGAAGACTTGACATGAATTGTTATAAGGAGGAAGAGATTACTTGACATGCAATGGTGTATAGGGGTAATGGCTTAACACGACACTCATTGAGCAAGCATTGACTTGACATGAAATGGGAAAGGGAGATGCTTCAACATGTGGGAGACACGACTCGACACAAGATAGAAAGACAATGACTCAACACATGACAATGTGGGGAGAAGGTGACATGCAATGCAAAGGATAAGGAGGAAGTGACTCGACATGTAGGAGACAGGACTCGACACAATGGAGATGGGAATGACTCAACACATAACGATGTGGAGAGAAGGCGACATGCAATGCAAAGGATAAAGAGGTGACTCGACACATAGGAGACACAACTTGAAATAATGGGAGAGGTGTAACTTGTTTTGACAATGTTATAAGGGGATGGAACACGACAATGTTAGACATGTGAGACCGGAGTGGCGACGCACTATGAGTGTGCGGTGCGGCAAGCGCGGACAACGTATGCCGCGACTTGGTTTTGGGTATTTAACACTCATTTTGACAAGTATTGACTCGACATAGAATGGAAACGGGAGATGCATTTACTTATGGGAGACACGACTCGACACATAGCAATAAAGGGAGAGGGGTGCAAGCATGCAAAGGTTTAGACATGGGAAAATGGCCCACATCATCTACACGCCCCGATGCGGTGTTGGTTAACGTTGCATGTAGGTTGTGTAAATGACGCTCGTTACGGGATGTTTTGACATGGTTTTGACTAGGATTGACAAGGTAGAACTTGGTTTGACAAGGTTTAGGGTGAATGTGGTCTTGACTCGACACATAAAATAGGCAACTTGGCACGCATGTAAGGCAACTGGACATACATTTTGCTTGTGACTTGACACACTATGGAATGCAATTGGCTTGACACGACAAACAAATAGGCAATTTGACACAAATTTTGCTAGGCTTGACACACTATGGCATGCAATTGGCTTGACACGACATACAATAACATGCAATTGGGGTAGACTTGACACATGTTGACATGAAATTGACATGGTTTTGAGCTAACTTGACACCTAGGAGGGTTGTCATGACATACATTTAGGCTTGACTTGACATGCATTTAGGCAATTTGACACGGGATAGCATGTAAGGACACGACGACACAGGGAGAGGGGCTGGCCGACGTGTGCTGGACGGCCACACGTGGCGTGTGTGCATGAGGGAGACGTGTGAGAGTGATGTGCCTGGACGGCACGGGTTCGACTTGACATACAAATGACATGTTTTGGGATGATTATTGACACATAATACATGTTGATTAGCATATTTTATAAGTTTGATTATGGTTTCTTTTGACAGTGAAGACATGAATGGGTTAGTACAAATAATATAGCACGTACACTCAACAAGCATGCGTATGCAATATGCGGTTGACACACCTAGATTGGGTGCTATTTTTGCTATAGCTTGACTTGATATTGCGGGCTTAAGGCTGGGGTCCTCATACTGTCATGGTCATCGCCCAACTATAGAGGTTACGATTCGCATGTCGAGTTCATTTCCTCATCAGTAACGGGAAATGGTGTATGAGTGATGACATAGGCTCAATTCAGCGACAAGTGTAGCCAGTAGCTCTTGTTGTATGAGTACTATATCATCGGGGGGTTATTCTTTTGGGTAGCCTAGACAACTTTCTCGAAGGGAAGACAAATGCAAATGCAATATGATGACAATATATATACAGATAATAATGTTGTTAAGCGCATATAATTGAATTAATTGTTTTTTGAGCCTTGCCCTCTAAGTATCCCCAGCGGAGTCGCCACTTGTAGACGCCTGGGCCCCGTCACGACTAGGAGATCAGTAATCACCGTTCGATCTAGGTAAACCCGATTGTCCACCCGCTAGGTAGGTGTAGACGCCCGGGCCCCGTCATGGAGGATCGGTAATCCCCGTTCGGTTCTAGGTAAACCCGATTGTCCCCCCGCTAGGTAGGTTTGAATGTTAATGCGCTGCTTTGGAGTCGCCACCAATTTTATTTAGTATAATTACTATTAGGAAAACAATTGGAAAACCTTTTTATATTAGTTTCCTATTATGGCTATGGTGATATTTGTACGGAAATGAAAATGCCACTTACTTATCATTATAAACAAGCAAGGTTTTAACCAGAAAACTGTAGTGGTTCGAGGGCAAAATATGTACCTCTACTAGGCAATTAATACGATTAGATGCGCTTTAACCATACAGATTGATTAAACAACCTAATAACAAATATTATCTAATTTAGTCATCTTAAATCACATGCAATTTGTATGTTTAGCCAAGTGTAAACATGCCACAATATTCTATTTATTAGCACATAAGGGTTAATTTACATGTTAGTTACCACTTTGAACATTTATAGGCTACATTGCATAATATGGGTGATAAAAATGGGGTTAGTGCCTTCATTTATAGTCTTACTATAGACCCCGATTCAGGTACTGAAGGCACTAACCCCCTTTTGTCAATTATCACCCATATCATGCAATGTAGCCTATAAATGTTCGAAGTGCTAATAATAGAATATTGTTGCATATTTACACCTCGCCTAATATTTAATTGCATGTGGTTTAAGATGACATAGTTAGATAATATTTGTTATTAGGTTGTTTAATCAATCTGTATGGTTAAAGCGCATATAATCGTATTGATTGTCTAGTAGAGGTACAAATTTTGCCCCCGAACCACTACATTTTTCTGGTTAAAACCTTGCTTGCCAAATGTCCCTTTCGGTATTGTCCCTTCGGTAAAGTCCCTTCGGTAAATAATGGCAAGTAAGAGGCATTTCATTTACATTATGCACAAATATCACTATAGCCATAATAAGGCAACTAATACAAAAAAGGATTTCCAATTGTTTTCCTAATAGTAATTATACTTAAATAAATTGGTGGCGACTCTAAGCATCCGCATTCAACCTACCTAGCGGGTAGACAATCGGGTTTACCTAGATCAAACAGTGATTACTGATCTTCTAGTAGTGACGGGGCCCAGGCGTCTACAGATGGTGGGCTTGGTTTTCGAAATTTGGAGTTGTTCAATGATGCATTGCTAGCAAGTATGGCGGCTGATTCACGAGCCATCGACGTTATGTGCCCGTGTTCTAAAAGCCCGTTATTATCCGGTGGATGATGTGATGAATGCCCAACTGGGAGACAAACCGAGTTATATATGGAGGAGTATACGGGGCGCGCGGTAGATTATCAAAAGAGGGGCGAGATGGGTGATTGGAGATGGGTCACAAGTCAAAGTGTGGAACGTTCCTTGGTTACCGGGCCCTGGCAATCACAAGGTTGTTACTCCTCTTGGGTGAAACGACCCGAGAATCACTGTGGCACCGTTTATTAATCGAGCTACAGGTACCTGGAGGGCTGACTTACTTTACCAATGGTTGCTCCCTATGGATGTTGAGAAAGTGCTGCAGATTCTGCTATGCGATAGATGGCCATTTAATGTGGTGCTATACACCAACTGGGGAATTCTCTGTCAAATCCGCATACTATGAAACGAAGCGGTGGAAAGAAATAGATAGTGGGCAATGTGAAAGTAGTATTAACAAAGACGTACTCGCTTTGGCCAAGGCTGTGACAACTAAAAATCCCTCCAAGAGTCAGAATGTTTGGATGGCAACTTATGCATAGGTCTGTCCCGACTAAGGAGAATATTGCTCGACATATACGTGGTGTGGACCTAAGATGTTCGGTTTGTGTGGCGAGTGTGAAGAATTGTCAATGCATGCAGTTATTGAATGTCCCTTTTTTGAGAATTTGTGGCTGTCGAGTGGATGGGAAAGGAGAGTGTGGACTGCAGCTGGTGTGGGAGCGAGAGATTGGCTCTGTCGATTACTATTTCAAGATTCGCATGAGGATCCAGGCATGGTATTGGCAGCGGCATGGTCTTGCTGGAATACCAGGTGTAGTGTTGTTAATGCTGATTACACTGAAGTAGCCCGGAGCTTAGATAGCACGAAGAAAATGATAGAAGATTACCGGAAGGCCAATGATCGTTGTGCTCAACCGAAGACCATCTTGCAATCTTGCTGGAAACCTCCACCCCCTGGTACATAGAAAATAAATTGTGATGCAGGTATGATTGGAGATGATGGCTTTGGATGGGGATGCGCTATACGTGATAGCGATGGCGATCGGGTAGCCGTTGGGGTACATCGGGGTGTGGGCGTCTTTGACGTCGATCTTCATGCATGAAGCAAAAGCAATCCTTTTCGGGCTGAAGCTTGCTGTGGATAAAGGCTACCGCAAGGTGTTGCTAGAGTCAGATAGCCTCGGGGTCATAACGAAGATTAAGATGCGGCTTATTCCTAAGTCTCCTATTGGATTCGTGTTAGAAGATATTTATGTTATCTCTAGTCAGTTTGACTTTGTTGATCGGTTCTGAACCGATAATTAGCCGTCTGAGATTGAGGATATTGAGGATATGCCTTGTACGGACTTTGCGAATTATATCGAATCTAGCTAACCACCGCATTGCGGTGTTGATCTCAAAAAAATTTGTTGTTGTTGTGTTGAGAAATTAGGAGAAAAATAAACTAAAAGGGGTAGGTTTGACAGTTGACACTAGACGGTTGATACCAAATGCACAAACATAGACTTCTGAGTTCTGACTTCTGAGGGATTGACAACGAGACATCCCATGACATAAACTCCTTACGCTGTCTCCTAACATTCGAAGTCGAAGCTTTAGGATCTCCTCACCGTCATCATGTCATGAAATAAAAACCAAACGAAAAAAGGACACACACACAAATACGTAAACAAAAAGGAAAGTGAGATACTATTATTATTACTGGGTATTTCTTTTTTCCTTTTCCTTTTTATTTACATACATCTCAAATCTCCCTCTTCTACTCCTCTCTCTCTCTCTCAAACTTCCTTTTCATAGGCTCACATCGTCACAGTCTCATTGCAGCCAGGTTTGCTCAATTGAGTCCTTACAATTTTTTGTTTCAATGTGAAAAGATTCAATCTTTGGTGGTAAAATGGTGAGAAACAAGGAGGATATGGAGAAGGCAGGATCACCAAGGAATAACAATAACAACAACAATGGGAATAATAACATAAAGGAAGCATCTGCAACGATAATGAGACTTGTATTCTGCCTAGTCCTATTTGTTGCAGGTGTGGTCATAGGATTAGCATCAAGTTCTCATGTAGATAAGTATATGAGCTCTCGGTCGGAGCTAATGCTGTATAGGAACCATGTGATCGCGGTAGGGAGTCCTGTCAAGGCTACCACACCGGAGAATAATAATTGTACAATAGTGAGGAGTCATTGTGAAAAGGTGGATTGTTTTAGTGTAGAGAATTTGGTGCATCCTAAGGATTTGATTCACGGTATGTCGGATGAAGAGCTTTTTTGGAGGGCGTCGTTGGTGCCCAAGATAGCTGTGTATCCGTTTAAGAGGGTGCCGAAAGTGGCTTTCATGTTCTTAACAAGAGGTCCATTGCCGTTTTTGCCATTGTGGGAGAGGTTTTTTGGAGGCCATGAGGCGCTGTTTTCGATTTATGTGCATACTTTGCCCGGGTTCATACTCAATGTGTCTCCTGATTCTGTTTTTTATGGCCGGCAGATCCCCAGTCAGGTATTGTCCCAGACACTTGCTCAGTGAAATACTAGCCTAACACATTTTGTGTTCATATTATCTTGTTATTTGATACCTGAGAATTAATTGTGGCATTGCCTTTCAGTGAAGTGTTTGTGTTCCTACTATTTTATTACTGTGAAGAAGCCTGTGTACTTGACTGAAGGCTTAATTCTCGGTTGATAAATAGATGTAAAAATTGAAATCGACTGGGTTTATGCCAAATTCTGATTGTATTATTGATATATCAAGGCAACTGTTGCCTTTAGTATTAGTTTCACAGAAACTTTGCTTTTAAACAAGGGGTTTTTTCCCACAATAATCCCTACTTGGGGCCATTATCCGGGAACAATCCCTACTTCGTAAATTGCCCCCAATAATCCCTACTTGGACCCTTGTATCCCGCAGCAGTCCGACGACTAACGGTGTTAAATTTTCCGTTTGTACCGTTGAAGAGTTTCCAATAC
>ONZK01004466.1:22014-36047 GCA_900322385.1 Pharnaceum exiguum | reverse complement strand
ATTTTTATATGACTAATGACTAGTAGTAATATGACTAGTGAAATCTTTTATATGACTAATGTCTCTGACGTGGCACAGGGTGTATATATACACCCGGTGCACGGAAGACGGGCTGGGGGATTACAGTGTCAAACAAGGTATTACTTTCGTAGTTTCTGCCTGAGCTCCTGTTAAAGGAATAAGGAATAATATTCTGATAAAAAAGTGCACTGGGTATTGAGGAGCCAAGTCAATGTTTCTGTGCCAATACTGCCAATGCCGTTTCGGTCCTGAACAGCAGATTGCTAAACAGCCAGGATCGGAGGAATTTGGATTCATGGACAATGAAGAACTTAACAGCTAAAGCTACCTGTGTAGCTTATAGGTAGAGCCGTAGAGGTGTGGCTGTTTCAGGAAGATTTTGGAGGAAGCTTGCATCCGTTGTATTGTCAGTGACGGGTACTGAGTCTACTGACTACTGAAGCAACAGCGCTTTGGCATGCTTTACAATGGTCAATAGTCACTAATGAAGGCTTTGATATTGACCATTGTATCTAGCCTTCGTTAGTGACTATTGACCATTGCTTTGTTTGGCACAGAACAAGAAGTTTGAGCTTCTCAAAACCAGTCGACATGAGGGGTTTGTGGTGTTGGGCTGTTGGCAGGTTGGGTATTAAGAATTTCCTTCTTTTTTTTTTTTTTTTGATGGCAAGGGTAATAAGAATTCTAGTTCTGCCAAAAGTCTAAAACTAGCCAAAAGATCAAAAGCCACAGCTGTAAAAAAAATCATAATCAGAGGAGGAATCAGATTTCCTCTCATATAATCTAGAAACTTTAATAAGTAACTTTGGAGTTTACGTCGTTCCTTTTATTTGATAAAAAACGAGAAAAAGTCAAATGCCTGTCAAGTGCTAATACCAGCATACACTATTATTATATTAAAAAAGCAATAAATCAGTAGCAGACAGCGAGGAGTCTATCTCAACCGAACACAATCACACATGCCCTCCAATGAATTGAAATCCTTGAGATATTGCTCTCCTCTCCTTTAGAATCTTGAAAGTAGAGAACAGAAACAGCACAATGGTAAACACCAAGCACACTATAATTATTCCTTTAATGAGCTGCACAAAATCATTAAAATCATTAAATTCATTCCCCAACCCATAAGTGGGAGCAATGAGGTTAAAGGAGGAAAGAAATTAAAAGCACTAACCCTGTTATCAATTAGAGAATTGAAGTCAATCATGTTCAGAAAGCTGTAGAAGAGCCCTGCCATGCCTAGCACCAAGCCCCAAGTAGCAATTACAGTCATGAAGTCTTTCTGCCATTTTGCCCCAGCATCATTGAGTTCTTCCTCTGTGGCATGCAAAAGAGCCTGATCCTCCTCATGTGCAGCATCATTGAGAGCCTGATCCTCCTCTTCGAATAGTGTACGACTATCTTCAAAGTATGTGACACTTCCTCCCGAATCAGAATCAGAATCAACGCCACCACCTCCAAGTTGTTCCATCTCTATATCTACCACTATATCTGCCATCTAGAATTCATTTAACATCATCAGTGGATTAGTGAACATATACTTTAGCAATACATGCAACAATTGAGGACTTGCATTGAATATCTATAGTTAATTGAGAAGTGTTGTTTTGAATTTCTACTAATATTTTCTTACTCAATAGTAGATATCTAAGGATGACAGGGAGGGGTTTGTGGTCATTGATTGGTCAATGTGTGTTTGACCGAGGTAGAGGACGGTAACATGCTAGGAATGTCAAGTATTTGGGTGGATTATTAGGCATGGAGTGTAATTTGTGAAAACATGGAAGTAATTCATTATGGTAAGTTATATTGTTTTATGTGACTTCTTGAATAATTGGTAAGGGCGTGCTGACAAGCCCTATAGTGATAGCTATTGTGGAAATACTAGTGGTGATGCCGAAGAATACAAGGATTGAGGCGTTTGGTGCTTGATTTCGGGCATAGACTTTTGACCTTCATTATACGTTTGGTTGTATATCTAGAGAGTTCCTCAGTTTCAAATTCAATCTAATATTCTGTGTAAAAAACTGTTTGCGTTTGAGTGTTATTAGCGTTATTAGTGGTTATATAGATTATTGTGTTGCAAATTCAATTTTATGGTGACCTCTTTGAAATTGGTGATTATAAAGGCAATCATGATATGGTAAGATTTGTTTAGAGGGGAAATGATTTGGTAATAATATTGTGGAGGGTACTTTTAAGTCCTTGCGTTGCTTTCCGCCACATAGGGAGTAAAGAGATGACAAGGAAAAGTCTATCGAGGCCTAAGTTTCTGTCTAATAATGCTTTGCCACAAATTTGCTATGCGACATTTCCCTGTTTTGAGATTCAGTACCTTTGATTCAGTACATTTGCTATGAGTACAAGAACAATGCTAACTTAAGCTCTCTCCATCGACATTTTCTAGGGCAACCGGTATACTAACAGTCTGTGTCTCAACTTGACTATGATTCTCCGAGCTCACTGGCTATACCATTCTTTGCATTTTACACATGTTGCTCACTTTTAGAATGACTAATCTAATGTGTCTTCTTCCCTGGCTTTATTTGTAGAATTCTTGATTATATGTGCAACTAGGTTGACTCCTTCGAATTTTAAAGAGTTATCCTTTTCATTTACTAGCAAGTTTCTTGTTTTACCTTTACTTGCGGCAGTAGGCTCAAACCCTGAACAAAAGCCTTCATACCGAATTCTCCATATTGTATGTACTATTTTGTGTACTTTGAATCATCACACCGCTAATCTGCTACAAGTATCTTTTTAGTATATTTTGTCTTTTTCCCTCTCACACCAATCTGCTATTAAATCTGCTCTTTACTAATTTTGTCATTTTCTATCAATCATCAATATGCAGCTAATTACCCAAACATGGCCATGAATGTCTCTCTTATGCTCTTTTTTTTGGTGACTTGTGGTTCCCAATGAACAGGACGGACGAAATGAATGAAAAAAACTCTCAGAATCATTAACTAACAACACATTTTACTCCTAGTAGCAGGCATACTCATGCACCAACCACACACATATATACACAATTACACACTGACTGTCATCTACATAAATTCTCTCTTTCCGGACACTTTTCTAATGGGCAATTTTTTTTGTATTGTTTTACCCGTTCACTGCTTTTGTGAATTTATATAGGTACTCCGTTGGTGGGTAATTCTTATTTCCACTCTAGATGTAGATGGTCCTAGACATATGAATATGAATATTATAGATATTTGTGATGTTAACATGTATACTTGACAGCGGACATAGGTGTTTTGAAGGCAGAGATTAGTTTCAGCAGTAAAAAAAAAGGGACTGCTCAAACTAATTAAGGTAAGACTCAGACTCATCTCAAATTTTAGACTTCGTAGCCGATGGATGAAATCAATGGAGGAGGCATGTTGTTTCTTACTCCGTTCCTCCGTAGTCCATTAGATTTGCACTATACTTCTGCGATGAAGTTGACTGTCTTTCCCCCCCTTCCCATCTCTTTTACTTTTCTCGCATCACCGTTGCTGCGTTCTAGGACCTTAATGTCTGCTTCTTCTTTTGTTATTCACTATTCAGGAAATAATTGATCTCAGCTCAATTTTGACGAGGTAATCTTTTGGTCCCAAGTATTGTTTTTTTTTTCTTCTTTATTTTTTTGAATTTTATTCAAATTATAATTCTCATCAGGTGTTCTAACTCCAGAAAATGAATGGAATACACTACTGCTAAATGGGCTCACTGTGGCAAAAGGGGGCATCTCTCCAGAGGACTTTATACTGTCATCAAGAACCGCAAAGAGCGGGGTTTGATCCGAACAGTAAAAGCAGACCCCCTTTTCAATTGTGTCTTTTTCTTCGATTTCACCTTCAGCTTATTTATATTATTGATCTAGAAGTAACAGCGAGACATTCATGACATGACATGGCATTGTTACAGATAGTCATTATGTTTGATCTACTAATGACAACATCAACAATCAATGCGAGTAACTACTCACCGACTGCTGCTACTGCGAAACTATTGAGGCTACTGTGACTATTGGAGAAGCGGTCTAGGCAGACTAAGCTGGCTGCTAAGATGATTTTCTTTGGTTAAGGGGTTGGTGAGGAAAGGAATGGTGGTGGGAGTAAGAGTGTTTCGGATGAGGGTTTGTGTGTGTCGAAGGTTGGTAGAGGGACATGTCAACTTCATCCAGAAAATATTTTAGGAGATACAACCACACAGGTGCGTTTCTGGCTATACAGGACAGTCATTATTGTTATATGCTCTTGCTGGTTGAGAGTTGGGAAGGAAGTCACCTGTTCTCTTCTATCGTATGTTCAGTTGTCTAGAATTGTGGCCCTTTAACCTATTGTCATCTCCCAAATGAACCTGTTTGAGTGAGGCATGAGAAATCTCAGCTTGCTCACTCCAGTTTCTTGCTTTATTTGCTGGGCTATGTACGAAAGTATTTGAGAAGGAAAGAGAAAACAGGTTGAATAAGGGGCGATCAATTAAAGTGATATTAGTGAATAAAATCCGGGAACAAGATTCCTTTTTATTCAACATACAATGGAAGGTGAATTGACCAAGGCCCATGTTTCTTTCTGGGTAGAGAGGAGAGGAGGGGGGGTAAATTTACTGTCTTCCTTAACAAAGAAGACCTAAATAGCTGTTGTCCTTAGAAACCAATAAACAGTTCAGGAAGCCATGTGTCCCAGAAGGCCAGAATACTGGTTTTAATTTTCTGAAAAACTAGCACACTTCCTCAAACTTCGAAGCAACACTTTGTTTGCATGAATCTCTCTCCTCATCCCATTAACACTCAACACCACAAATACCACCACCACCTTTAATTTCTCATTCCTCGATCTTGAGAACCACCCAAATTTGTCTACCATGAATGCCATCTCTTCTTCCCCATGGGCTGTGCATTGTTATTAGAGGGCAGACAGCAAATCTTTGAGCCATCAGACTTATGGGTTAAGTTCAAAGTTCAGTAAGGTGTTTGTTGGAAGAGGAAGAGTGCCAGGCAGCACTTTTTGGGTAGTTGATGTTTGTTCACTATTGTTGAGTTGGTACTTAGGATAGCAAAGCAATGATGCTGTGAATCTGTAGAGGAAGCAGTGAGATGGTTTTGGGAAGTTTTCGGGTTTGGAGTATAGATTTGGTGAAGATTCCTGTTTGTCACAAGCTCATGTTTGTCGCAAGCTCATGGTTCTCTGTTGACATTTTTCAGAGCCTATTTTCGTGTTTTATAGTCTTAGTCATGCAAAGTTTCACAAATTGGATGGAAATACCAAGTGTTTAGATCCCATTTTCTGTTTGAAGTTGCTAGGTTATTGTTTGTTCGCTGTTGAGTTGGTAGCACTGATGCTGATGCTGTGATCCTGCCAAGGGAAATATTGTGATTATTTTGCAATTTTCGTCTTTGAAGTGTAGTTTCCAGCTAAGTACTCTAGAGGGATATTGTAATTCGCCACTATATGGTAATGTGTTTGTATATTCCAGAGCTTATCTTCTTGTTTTAGTGTCTCTTATGGAAGTGTACGTATAGGATGGAAAGTAACTACTATGCATATGCTAAGTGGCAAGGTTGTTTGACAAGTGAGGTTAACAGAATTGTCATGTCTCTGTTTGACAAATGAGGTTGGTCTAACTGTGATTAGGACTTTAGGAGGATGGTCATGTGTTTATGTTCAACACTTGAATTTGATCTTAATGTTAAGTTCTCGCGTCCTTTCTCTTAATTCGTGAATTTTTCCTTCTAAACTTCTATGGTTTTGTTAATGAAGAGCTAGCGTGGCAGGTGCACACTATTGCAATTGATACATTTAGTTCTTATTTATAGAGCAATTGATACATTTAGTTCTTATTATACCTCTATAAAACAAGTTAAAACTATCAATAAAAGAAACTCTAAGTTTGCCTTTAAAATTTGTTGAGTAGGACTCAAAGAAAAGAAGAAACTATGTCAGAGAACAATTCAACCCAAATGCTCATAGGGAAACACGTCTATTGGAACAATGATGAGATTATCATTTAACACAATAACGTTGAGGTCATTCCCGACATGTAATCTCATCCTTTCTACAATATTTCTATAGTTTTTCGGTGTTTTATTCATCGTTTAAATAAATTATTCTCCCTTTTGTGGAGTTTTATATTTCCCTAAGTGGAATCTTAGTTCGCCTATAATGCGATTAGTAGTATTAATTTAGGGATACCGTGCATATAAGATTCAACTTGCAGTATGAAGATCGACAGAAGATTGATTATAATATTAGCGATGAAGATCTCTACTTCCACAAAAGATGCCGAGGCATATATCGAAGTTAGCAAGGAGTCGCGCTTGAGTATTTTAATTAATTGTTTGGTTGATAAATTTTGTATTAGTATAGTTGATTTAGTATGTCCTAGGGTGTTTTCCGATGTAGATGCCGTATTACGATTCTATTAATGAAAATATCCCCATCCTCAATTATCAAAAAGAAAAAAGTACTTATGGAAACTTTATTAGTAACCGTAGTAGTTGCATTAGCACAGGTTTCCTTTTTCGGTGTTAAGATACACTTATGGACAATTCAGATAAATGACCAAATGAGTAAATACTAAAGCACTTAAGGACAACAATGTACTCAGTATAGAGTAAGCAAAAGAAAAGAACTTTGTTTAGTGTGACTCAACTCTCCCCCTACCTTGACGTATGTAGGAAGATTTAATGGGGATGGGGTTCACTAAGCTCATCGTAATAATAATTTAAAGTTAATATAGAGCTTTGACCCAGCTCACCGTCGACACCCATAAAAAGAAATGATCTACCATTCTTCTTTAACGTTTATTTATTTATTACTATCTTAACAACATTAATTATCATATCATGGTATCTACAAAGTTTAGATAACGTACGTAACGAAGATGAGATGAAAAAGTAAACAAAGGTTTGCGTGAATTCCACTTGTTGATACTTAATCGATGAAAAGGAAGAGCAGGGGGAGAGGACCTACGTACCTCTGGTTGTGGCCTGCGGAATAGAAAACGGCGCCCCCAATTGACACTGACACTGACCTACTATGATACTATCCAATGATTGCTGCTTCGTGTTAGATTGTGTGGTGTTATGACCACGTGAGACCCTTTTCTCACCACTAAAAAGTCTATTATTCTAATATACACAACTACGCTCTCGTACCACAGAGTGCAGACACGTAAACATCATGGTACCTGAAATGTCATTTGTGCCCTCGCACACTAAAGCTGCATGATAATTCCCAATTTGTGGGGTCAGTCAGCACTAGGTCGTTTTAATTTCATTTTCCTTTCTATTTCTTTAGTTTCTTTCCACGCGCTAACTTAAGTACGTACGTAAACTACTCTCTCCCTTTAATTTATTTTCGTTTTGATTTCTTAAGGTAATTAGTCATCTGGGTTATCTATCTAGGCCTTAGTTCGTTTCGCATCTTATTGGCAGCTTATTAAATAATCTTAAACTCAACTTATAAGATAAAGCTTATAAGATAAACTTAACTTTTACAAATAAGATGTGTTCGTTTTGTCAGCTTATGGAGGCAGCTTATCATTGGTAAGCTGTATAAACAAGCTTATTGAATAATCTCCTATCCATAAGCTTTCTATATTCCAATATTATCCCTAATGAAAATATTATCTTTTATAATTAACAATTACAATTGTCCTTTTATGTCATTTTACATTAATCAGCTTCAGCTTCAGCTACTTTATCCGAACACCCTATTTAGATTATCTATTAAGCTTCAGCTTTGCTTAATCTAGCTAATCAGATTCAGCTACCTAATCAACTTCAGCTACAGCTTGTAGATAGGTTTGCCGAACAGACCCCTAATCTAAATTTAAATTACACGTGACTCAAAGATTACTGCTTTTACTTATTTTATTTAAATGAGCTAGTCATCTGAGGTACGTAATTAGTTGTCATGTGAGTACAAATTTTGTATTGAATTGATTGATTAATTAAATACCAGCTGAGGGGTTTTGGGTGTTTGAGTGATAAACATGCATATTATTGTTACTGGGGCTTGAAATTGAACTTGGGACCTCAAGGATCCCAATCAAGTGTCATGTGACTAATAAGACCAAGCTATATATGTTTGGCATAATAATCATACTAGTGCAGTTTTCGTGCGATGTACGGAATTGGAAAATTAAGGGTAATGAAGTAGAATTATTTCACAAACCGTTGAGCGTTGATCAATTAAATGTTTAAAGTATCTGGCTATTGTTCCCAAACTCAATTTATTTTGTTTTTATAGGATATTATACATTTTTATCCTACTGCTTTATTTATTTAGCGAAGACATCGTGATTGAGTCCTTAAAATCAAACTTTAGTTTTCTTGGGAGGGAGGGGGAATACTATTTGTTCAAATATGTTGACAAATGAAATATGAAAAAGAAAAATAGCACTAACATTATTTGGGTTGTCCCAGGCTTTAGCTACTATTTTCTAAGGGTATATGTTGTTCGTCTATCAAAACATGAACTAAAAAAGCTGAATTGAACATAAAATACTGATCTGAACTGAAAAATAATGAGTGCAATTAAAAATATAACTAAAACTGAACTGAAAGATACTCAGGATGTGTTTTGTTTGTCTAGAATAACCTAAACTGAGCTGAACTGAAAAAACTAAAGGCAGTTAAAATTATAACTAAAACTAAACTAAAGTGAATTGAAAAAACAAAACTGAAGATGACATGCTACTACAAATTTAGGGTTTTTTTTGTTCGTAAAGACCTGAATTAAACTGAAAAGTACTGAATTGAAGTGGAAAAAAACCTGAAAGATTCTAAACTGAACTGAAAAAACGAAGACGGTTAAAAGTATAACTAATACTGAATTGGATTAAACTTGAAAAAACTGAACTGAAATAATTACAAATAGAAAAAGGAATCTGAGCACATATATAACTAATATAAAGTTATAAAAGTGGATATATGTTCGTGAACCCATATTGCATTTGTTTCCTCTTATTTTCGCATGTCCCAAAGTCTTCAATATTTGTATTATGGAGTCAGTACATGGTATAATCAACAAAAAAAGTTAGGAAAAAAATAATAATGTAGAATTAGTATTTCCAAAAAGAACATTCTCCATCAAAAAAAAAGAACATTCAAAGATTCTTTTTTTTTTGTTGTATCAATTTTGGAAGTAAAAATTTCTTCTTTTCTTTTAACTGTATCGATTTTGGAAGTAAAATATTTTGTTAGATTTATTACTCTTTTTTTAAAAAAAAAAACGTTGAAAACTAATTTATGGCAATTTTAACAGTTTAAGTGGAGTTTGCAGCCAATCCCGAGCTTACACGTATGCATAAACCGGATTATAAAAGGTAAGGCTTATCCAATTTTCTCTCCCCGTAGCCTCTCTTAGTATATAATGTCAGCAAGTCTTTGGTACACCGGGTGTACCGGTACACCTTGTGGATTTATAACTAATTACAAAGGGACTGACTAGTGGCATTACAAATGTGACTAATGATATATATTGTAATACTAGTTATAAATTCATAAGGTGTATCCGTACACCCGGTGTACCTAAGAATGGGATATAATGTAGATATATAGGAGGATGGTTAAATTTAATTTGGTGATCGTGATTTAAATTATTGTGCTGAACATGATTGCACTATTATAAGTTGGATATGCTCAGTGGCTTAGTTAATTTTTATTGCTAATGTGACCTGAGACAGTGTGCCGTTGAGCTTGTTGTAAAACTTGGACAGTATAATGGTTGGCGTGAGGCCAATTTTTAATGTGGTGAGAGACTGAGAGTGAGTACATGAATTTGGTAATTATTATCTAAAACGAAAGATCTTTAGCCATATAGTCCAAGTGGGGATGCCTCAAATTTTATTTGTTTGGAAAATGCTGTCGGGCTTCAGGTATTAGATTAGATCTATGTCCAGTGACTGCTACTTGACTAATTTTGATAGTATGATGATGCGTTTCACAACTTCAATACAGGCAAAGTGAATACTAGAGGTGGCCACTGACTTGGCTCGAAACCGTTCGGTTCAATTCGGGTCAAGTCGGTCAAATTCGACTCGTTGACCGAGTCGACTCGGTCAAAGTCGAGTCGAATGGAGCGAGCTGACTTTGAGCTGACATTTTAATTTAACCAAGTCAATTAGAAAATCGATGAGCTAGCTCAACTCAATTCAATTCGGTTCAAAGTCGAGCCAAGTCGTAAGTCGGTTAAATTCAGTCAATTAGAATAAATAAAATAAATTACTACATAAAAACTTGTCCTTTATTTTCCAAGTCCCAAAGCCTGGGGTGGCTTATGTCTTCTGTTTGATCTTGTTTAATCTGTTTTGCTTCGCCTACTCGGATGAGGTTCGAGTTGGAATGACTCTAATAGTGGAACAATTATATAGGGGTGATTTGACTTTCCGAATTAGACGATTTGAGTGACTAAATTTGAGCTCTTCTTACTTTTCGAATTGAATTGTCTTAACAAGCTGGCGATCGAGCTATCGAATAGAGCCGAGTTGACTTCGAGCCAAAGTTTTCATATCAGCTCGGCTCGAGTTGGCTCGACCGTACACGAGCTGAGCTCGGCTCGAGTCGGCTCGAGTCGGCTCAATCGTACACGAGCTGAGCCGACTTGACTTAGAGCTAAGGTTTTCCTAGGTATCAGCTCGGCTCAAGTCGGCTCGATCGACACGAGCTGACTTAGAGCTGAGGGTCTGGGCAAGTCAAGTCGTTTGAGCTGAGTTGTAAGTCGGCTCAAGTCGGCTCGTGTCTAACTCTAGTGAATACTAGACATAGAAATTGGATTTCTTGTGACAGAAGCTTTCATTTACGGAGTATTTGTCAAGAAGATACTTTAATTTTGTAAATTAGTAGCCACTGCCACTGGGTGTTTGGCCAGACTTCTAGGGGTGCGGGGTGCCTTTGGATAGTAAAAGCGGAAGCTGGGCCAAACACCCATTTTTTGCCATTTGGATAATTGCTTTTCAAAAGCTGAAATAGATTTAAAAGTGGCCCATAATCAAAATCACCAAATTGCTGCTTTTGCTTCAGCTTCCCAAAAAGCCCGAAGACGCGGACGACAACCTCCCGTGTTTATCAGATTAAAAATATTGTGATTGGACAAAATTGACCGCGACCTTTCCCAATAATTACAATTGAGGACATATAAAAGTTATCTAATTTTTCCATTTCCCCTCTTTCTCATGCTCACACGGTCACACTCTCACACCTCATGATTCCATCGCTTTGCACTCCTTTCTCTTTCCTCACTTCTCAACGCACGGTATAAACAAAGCGTTCGATCAAATAATCGATAATGAATAATTTATATGTAAGTTGTTAAAATGGCAAAGCAGAATTGGTTTTGTTTCTATGTTTATTTTCTCTTCTTTTCAAGTTTTTGATGTTTTCTTATATGGGTTACTTGAGAAATAGTGTCTATTTGGTATTATACATCTATCATAATAATGTTGTTATAGAAGACGATAATCTTGGAATTTCATGATATTTGACTAGGAGAGCTATGAGAGGACTTTGATTTGAATTTACTGTAGCTCACAGCCTCACACTCACTCTAGCTAGTTTTTGTATTTTTGTCTGGACTGTACGTTGAGATGATTCGTATTAGTCTTCCTTTGATACTATGTACAAATTAATCAAAGCATCTATCTCCGGAGCGGTCAATGTTTCCAACTTCCTATATATTTGGTAAGGAAGTGACTTTGCTTGTCTTTTCTGTGTGACTAAATGTGCATTCTGCACTATGCAGTACATCAATTTTGCCAATTATGTTTACATTATGTTGTTCCTTAAGTTGGTTTCCCATGGTATTTGGTGCTCACATTACATTGGCCCTTAGCCTGATCGTGTGTGTATAGTTTTTCTATGTTTCTACGCAAGCTATTTTATGTAATCCAAGCAATAGGACCACTCAGCATGTGTATGTATAGTACGTGTTGGAGCTTACTTTTTTTTTTTTTAAAATGTGGAAGTTGACATGCCTTGTTATTTTGATGAAACTTGGAACTTGAACTTGTCCTATATGAATTTCAGAACTTTATTTACTCTTTGATAAAATGGTGAACTAATTTCACCTTGGCAGTATCGGTTCGCTTGAGAGATATTAGATTGAGCAGAATAGGAAGTGCTATATACCGTTAGTCGATCTTCTTAAAAAGTACCAACATAATCTTAAATTTTACTAATTCATGCACGTTTGTTCATTTTACAGAGTATCATTTATTAGTTGTAGAAAAACATATTGATTGGTTGTAATAATATTGTGACACTGAATAGTTTTGGCAATTTGGAACTTGAACATCAAACTATTTTAGAACAGCCTGATAAGCCATTGTCTATAATCGATTGATAGTGGTGTCCTATGGAATGCTGTTGTGGAGTTACACAACTCTGTTGAACACCTAGAGCTTTCATAGAGAAAGTTTGCTTTCCAAATATTCTCCTAAATTCATGAAAGATTTGGAAGTAATGTGCATGTATGTGAACTTCCATTGCTTCCGACTGGCTTTATGGTACACATTTTTAGTGTAAGTACTCTCACCTTTTGTTCTTTTTACCTATCTTGTTGATTTGAGAACCTAGATATGAAAAAAATAAAGAAGATTTGGTGCCTTTCAACTGGCCGTGATTTCGCTATTTTCTCCCGAATGTCAAGCACTCGAGTCAAATACTATGTAATTTTTTTCTTTTAGTTTGCTCATGCCTATCTTTGGAGTGTAATTAAGAGAGATATTGGGGTGTTGAAATACCAATGGAGGCTATAAATTGAAAATGTCAAGTTATAGATTCAAATGAAAGGAGCTAGTATGGCTCTTAATAATTTTATAAGAAAAAATTGTTAAATTTTGATTCTTCTCAATGACTTCTTTATTTAATTTGTTGTGGAGCTTATTTAAGTTTAAGGGAAAAATTAAAGAAAATGTGGCATGACTTACATCTTCGACACCCTCAAAAATATTAAGTTATGTAAAAAAATCTATCCATAAAAAAAGTTAATAATTTACAAAAAAAATGATGATTTATTAACAAAATCCATCTTAAAAGTTAGGCCAAACGAGAAAGTTCTCAAAAGCACTTTTTGAAAGTAGCTTGGCCAAACACCCACAACTGACCTTCAAAAGAAGATTTTACAAAAGTGATTTTGAGAAGCAAAAGCACTTATTCAAAATCTTGGCCAAACACCATCGTAGTTGGTGGAAGTACATAATGCATAAGACTGTCAGCAGACAAGTAGATATGTGGTCGACTGTTTCTCGTATAGAATCAAAGAATGCACTGTAAATATTGCAAACTATGATTACGTGGCCGACTGTACCCATGAAAAATTTGACTGGATTTCACTTTTATATATGTGGGTTACTGCAGTTGAATGCACCTCTTCAGAAAATCAATTTCCTGTTGTGACCTGTGAGGGCTGTAGAAGGAAGTTGGGATGAATCATTTATAATGTTGAGAGAGGAGAAGTCCTTCAACTGTGTGGTTGATAGATTACAATCTCGTGATTGCTCTAATTACTAATAGTGTAGCCGAGCATTGCATTTGAAGGAGTCAACACTTAGTTCATTTGATTCAGTTTAGAATCCGAAGGTTTTGGTTCTGTTTAGCATTAGTTGATTCTTGAAGTTGGTAGAGAGTTATCACTAACGAAGAATCCTCGCTTGGGCTTTGGATTGGTAGCAGGCTGTCGTACTCGAAACATTTTAGTGTTTTCATTTCATGATGCATTTCAACTCAAGTGTGGTGGTCTGTTCAGTGTTCTGTTTATCTTTAAGAACATTTGCGATTTTCGTCATTTTTCGTGTGAACTGTTTGAACAATCTATCATTGAAATAATTGGTGACATTGGGCTTCTACCATAGCATCTTAATATTTTTGGTGTCATTGATATTGATTAGCTAAACTTTTCACGTGCGTATTTTAGTTGTTTGGTACCAGGTGAACTGCGAAGAATTCTGTTAGTTTCTGCACCATATTTTCCTGAATATTTTGAGATTATTGATAAATCTATTTCTCTCTTCTT
>ONZK01004466.1:10242-21546 GCA_900322385.1 Pharnaceum exiguum | reverse complement strand
CCCCCCCCCCCCCCCCCCCCAATTATCTTCCTCTTCAAAGTTGATTCACTGCAAAGCAGTTCAGGTGTCTTTGTTGTGGATATGGTGAGGTTGTTACTCAGGGTTAGCTTGGGACTTGAAGGATTGAGCGGTTTACCAAACTGGTAACAGTTTCAGTTTCAGATGGTTTCATTAGTTAGTCTGGCTTTCTGATTACGGTCACTTGATATTCAGAGCATGGGCTGTAGTCATCTTATATGCTACTCCGTATTTGTTTGTTATTTAGCGTATGTAACTGAGAAACAAAAGAGAAATTGCTCTAGGTAGGAGCATAAGATCATTTTTATCAGTATGGCAAGAGCTGTTCCTAAGTGATCCAATGCATGTTTTGGGTTGATGTACGAGTTTGTATGGTAGCTTGTTGGAGGCAGCTTTGGTGATAGATAATTGGACTGTATCTTGTGGACCTTTTAAATGATTGCTATTACTTCACTGAAATATAATGGTAATACACTAATACCCCTACTTGCGATGTCATATGTCATTGCAACCTTCTGATACTGCGACTGACCAAGCTTGTGTAATGTTTGTCATGATTTCCAAAAGCTTTTACTTGTACTAGGGAGTCTGGACTTATAATCTGCAATTGTTGTGGTTTTGCTTGTTAATGCGGGCACCTGAGCTTCTGGAGCCAGATTAGAGTGGATTAGCATTTTCTATTCTTGAACGTAAATGCTACAGGCAGTCACTGATGCTGCAGGTGTGATGTATCATGGTTATAAGAATTGCTCATTTTTACAGATATGGTGAGAATGTGGTGGAAGTCCTCCAAAACCCCACTTGGCAGTGCCCACCTTGCCAAGGCATTGCAACTGTAGCCGCTGTCGCCGAGAAAAAGGATGGCCACCTGTCACTGCTCTATATGAAAAGGTGCAGTCTTCGTTTCCTTTCCACTGACAGGCAACTGAATGAAAAAATTGTATGTAATGACCAATGAATGAAGTATTGGCATCATCATTGCTTTAAATTTTAAAAGAGGGGAATACCATGGCACAGTATCAAGTTCTACTTACCTACTATCCAGCAGTTCTGGTTTTAACTATAGATTTTTGATATATGACATGAAAAGTTGAACTGAAGGCTTGTTCTTTTGATTTCATTCATTTTTTCCCCTTCTCATTTTCTACTCTTCAGGTTGTTAAATTAGGCTACAAGTCAGCAGCTCATTATCTTATCAAGACCCGTCGTGGTGGAAACAAGGCCAATCAAAGGATGGAACTGTGGCAGTTGATTTGACTGAAGCTGATCCAGCTGAGCCACCTGCTTTCATGGAATACGGCTCAGATACATCTGGTAATTGGTCCGGATCTGATTCTGATGATTCAGATGGTGAGGATTTAAAATATAAGAAACAGGTGCAGGTTGATGTTTCTGAGGAAACCAATGTATTTGCTGGTGATACTGACCAGAATGAACATCAAGAGGTTGTTATCGGATTGAATTGCTAGGAGTAATTGGAGCTTTTGCATAGTGTCTAGGCACAGTATATGACTTAATTCTCAGTTGCTCTAAGTTTTTTTTTTTGTGGATATAGGATGAGCAGCAAGGTAGAGGTGATTGCTTACCCTGTTGTTTAGTGATTTTATTTTATTGGCAAGTAATTTTGCTGTGATTCCTGTCAATCTGTCATTGTTTCTGGCAGTGTAGGTTTACAGTCAGTTACCAAGGCACCTTGAATTCCCTGTATAGTTTCTACTCAATCATGTCCATGCTAGACAAGGATATTAATGCATATGTGACCGCTGATCAGATTTTCCTTTAAATTTGAGCCTATTGAGACCCTAAATACTTATTGCCCCTAATGTGGGTATTGAAAATGTGAAGTTGTTCATTACCAAAAAAAAAGGAAAATGTGAAGTTGTCTTGCTGTTCTGACAGTGAGAAACTGAAAATTCCTGGTAATAAATAGTTGAATCAAAAGCTTTTTTGACATTTTGCAAGCAGTCCAATCCCTAGTATGATGGTGTGAGTTTCATAAGTTCAATATAGGCAAAGTGGACACTAGACATAGAAATTTGATTTCTTCTGACAGAAGCTTTCATTTGGTTCAAGAAGATACTTTTGTAGATGATGAGTGGATTCGAATTTACAGTTTTGCATGATGTACGTAATTGGTGGAAGTGGATTTTGCCTAAGACTGAGCAGAGAAATAGATAATATAGGTAACTGTTTCTCATTGCAAATCATGGTTATGTGATCTACTGTACCCCTGAATTTTTTTGACTGGATTCTCTTTTATATGTGTGGCTTACTGCAATTGAATGCACCTCTTCAGAAATGAAATTCCTGTTGTGACCTGTGAGGGTGGTGGAAGGAAGTTGGGATGAATCATTTACAATGTTTAGAGAGGAGAAGTCCTTCAACTGCGTGGTTGATAGATTACAAACTCGTGATTGCTCTATTTACTAAGAATGTAGCCGAGCAATGCATTTGAAGGAGTCACCAGTTAGTTCATTTGATTCAATTTAGAATCCGAATTTAGGCAAAAGCTTGTGTACAACTGTGGTTTTGGTTCTGTTTAGCATTAGTTGATTCTTGAAGTTGGGTGCAGAGTTTTCACTAGCGAAGAATCCTCGCTTGGGCTTTAGATTGGTAGCAGTCTGTAGGACTTGCTGTTTAGATATGGCAACCACAGAATTCAGTACTCGGAACATTTTCGTGTTTTCATTTTATATTTTTATGATGCAAGTCAACTCAAGTGTTCTGTTTTTCTTGAAGAACATTTGCGATTTTCATCATTTTTCCTGTGAACTGATTAAGAATCTATGATTGAAATAATTGGTGACATTGGGCTTCTATCATAGCATCTTGATATTTTCGGTGCCATTGATATTGATTAGCTAAACTTTTCACATGCGTATTTTGGTTGTTTGGTGTCAGACTGTCAGGCGAACTGCAATGAATTCTGTTAGTTTCTACGCCGAATATTTTGATTATAGATGAATCTATTTCTATCTTCTTTTGTTTGTTTTTTTTTTCTTCATGTGGTAACTTAGAATGGGTTTCTATAATAGCTGAGAGTAGGGTGCATCAAAATTAAAGTGACAACCGACAAGATCACAGTAGCGTTTGGCGGCTTTATTATTGTTTCTTTTGTTCTTTCAGTTAGTTTTATGTGTTAAATTAATGTTTTTGCCTTGCATGTTTTATGGAGTATGAATGCTCAATGCTGATGCCTACTGTCTCTATTTGCATAGATGGTTGACAGACAGTTGATTTGTTAGTTGATATACTGGCTTGTGATGTTTTTTTTTTTGGCGAATCACCTTCAATGTTCAGTGATCATCCTGGAAAGATGTAAGTTCCCAGATACGATTCACTCTATTCCCTGTTTTTTTTTTTTGGTTGGGACTCTATTTCCTGTTTTAGTAGCTTGACTTGTTGGTTGAATGTAAAGAACATTTACAGTTCTGGGCAAGTCAAAAAAAGTCCACAAGATTAGGCTCCAGAACATTTTATTAATAAGGAATTCTAAAAAGCTAGAAGGACTATCTTTCGATATTAAGTTACCCCGGAACAATGAGATTATTTGATTGAAGGCTTGGACTAGAAGGAAACTGGTAGCCCTTTGTTGTTCTTTAGCGACGGTAATTGACGTGTCTTAGCATAATCAGGTTATACTAGTACATTGTCTCAGATTTGATATTCTATTTGGGTTACGGAAGTCCTATCATATGTTCCTGTTTTAGTGGTTACATGGGTAGTTAGTCGACTAGCTTAGTCTAGTGCTTCTTTAATTTGTTGTCCTTACTATTTATACTACTATATATATGAAAGTGGATACGACTCTCGTTGCTTCAATGGAGCACATGTTCTTTGTGTCTGACTGTCCGTCACTTTGTTGACAACTTACTGAACAACTTTACTGTTCATTCTTCCTGTTGGTGTTCCAATTGTCGGCCCCATGCAGTACGCAAAATCTCCACATCTGGTGATGCTTTCCTTGTTAAGTTGGTTTTGCAGAGTTTGGTTTGATTAGTTTTAAGGCCTTATGTAGTTTACACTTAAGACTACAGTTTGCAGTTTCTTCACAAGTAGTGTTGTCCCCCCTTCTATCTTGGCACATAGAACTAGTGTCTATAGAAGTTGGAAATTGCAAAGACACAAACATTGTTACTCCTATTTTAGTCTTGCACCCTTTTGCTTACTAGCTGTTATATAGTACTGTGAAATGAAGTTTAAGGTTCACATTCGACTTAGGCAAAATAGAAGAGCAATTTCTGTTTTTTTGATGAGATAAACTATTACATTCAACTTTGCTGGATTCATTGGCTCCAGATCACTAAAAGTGGACGTTCTACAGTCAGTTATAATCTTTTGTTTTGTTGAGCGTTTCATTTAAACATTTGCGTTTCAGCAGTTACTGCCTTGTAGATTCAGTAACTTTCAGGATATTTCATCAAAAAAAGAAAATCCAGGATAGGTGTTGGTCAAATAGACATCTTTTATGGGATGGAAGTGTTTTCAGCTTGCCTTTATATTGGTTTCAACCCAAGTTCATCAATCTTTGTTTTTTTGGTCACATAGAAGTATATAACACAGATCATTACTTATTGTGAACTTAGGTTTGCTATAAGTGTCTGAAACATCTTTTTGAATGTGGAGTAACTTCTCATCATGAAATTAGTCAAGATTCAATACTAGAGACTCCATAGCTGTCAAGAATATTGAAAGTGCTACTGTTCTGGTAGCCTGTTTCCGTCTGTCTAATCTTTGGATAGGAACTATCCATACACTAGTGTGCATTGTTTTCTTTTTCTTCTGAAGTTCAGTTAGCAAGACTATGTACAAGTATACAATGCAAGATGCCAGTGACAACCTTAAGCCTGAGTGGGTAGCTCGGCTGGAGACCTCTGAGATCTATTCCAGAGGTCCCATGTCCGAGTCTCCCCACTGGAGGGTTTTCACTTTTTCTGTTTGCTAACTTCAGGGTCCATGGTATTAGTCGGCCAAGGCTAGAGGCCCGTGTTTAAAAAAAAAAGTTCACAGTACTCGGATCAGAGACTATGTTAGTCTGCACCTTATACCTGCTTTTTTTCGTCACTTGTGCTTTGAGGTGTTTGTTTTTGAAAATTACTTGTTAAATACTTCAAAGTATTAAAAAAATACTCGTAGCAATCTTGATATTTCTGAAATCTTTGCTGAAGCTTTTTAAGATACATGGGACAGGGAAGATCGCAACTATACGATGACATGCTTCAGCTGGGTTCTGATTGTCAAGATTTCAATATAAAATGATCGGAACTTTTTGTGCCTGCCGTGGATGTGACTGCTTGTACCTGTTCATTGTAATATTAAATGTTTCCCTTTGATGATGATTAACATGTAAGCAGACTGAGTCTTTTTCTACATAAGAGTTGTATGTACATTTGAGTTTACTACAATACAGTACAATTTTCAATATCAGCACTTGTAAAAAGTTGAGCATAACAATCCTTTCACTTCTATAATCAAGGCTGTACCAATTACGTGCAGAGTTCGTCTGGGCTTATGTAGCTAGAGAATTGAACTTGAATGTCGCTGGGTCACTGAATTGAAGCTCCAACCTTCTCCCTTTTTGTTTCTGTATTATTATTATTATTCTCTCGAGAGGAACTAAAGCTCCAAGTGCAATCAGAAAACAATGAAACCTGAACAAGTTTTTTTTGGCACTATCATTAGTAGTTTATCTTCTGATTTAATCAATTTGGCGCAAATCACTGATTATGGATCCTTGTTAGTCAAGTATGTTGAGGAAGATTGGTAGAAGCTTAAGGCTAATCATATTTGAATTGTTTTGTCAGACTATGTGTCTATGTATCATGTATGACCCTGATGAAGGAGCATATATCTGGCAGTGGCTGCAGTTCGAGTAGCTTCATCATCCATGGACTGCTTTCTTTTCTGATTTTAAAGCTGCCGGAATAGAGTTGGCATCCCACTACTCGAAGCCACTCATTGAGGTGGCTGTGACTAGACAACAATCTTGTTTGAGGTACAACCATTATTGTTTATAGTACGGAAAATACTTGCCTTAGTGATGTTGACTATTCCTGAATACATCTGACTGAGGCTATCTCTTGGATGCAGGGATTGGAAGAACTGCACAACAAATGGCACGTTTGATTTGGGAGAACTTTCAACCTGCTTCGATAGTCCGTCAACTGTATGAAGTTCTGCTATGCCCAATCTTAAATGTAGTACACCTGCCTGTGTACCGATCATCTAGTTCCTTAATTACAGAGTTTGATTATCATCTTCCAATTTGCTGATGAAGTGGACAAATTAAAGAATTACTGAGACACCATGTTATTTGTACTACCCGAGGGGTCATTATACCCAATCGAAACGGGTTAACACAATTTTTTGTGCACCGTATAATGATGCTGGTTTTTTTTCTTTCAAAAAAGCATTAAAAATATTGTTTTATGCCATCATAAATTATAGTCTCATATAACAATCAAATAATTAACAATCATTAAACATTATTGTCTGAGCATTCAACTAATATGAACGAAATAACAAAACACTGAACATTAATGTCCAAGTGAACAAACTGCAAATAAATTATGCACCCTTCTTGCATAGGACGGGACCTGTACTCATGGTGCCAGTCGCATTAGTAGTACTATGAGACAAGAACTCAACCTCGATGTCATTGCAAGAGACCCCAAATCTAAACTCGTCCAACAAATGATATCTAAAATCTATTCCCCAAAACGAGCCCTCAATATGTACTAAAAACTCGAGAGCTTCATTGTTCTGATCTAAAGCCGTAAAGATACCAGCAGCAGCAGTTGTTTGAGTAACTTGGACCGACTGTATAGGCATCTCGACTTGCATCGTCATCTTCTTACCGGGATGTCGGAAGAAAGGTTCAAATTCAACTGATACGAGCGTCTGGTCTTGATAACGCAATGACACAATCATGGGATTCTTATTGTATACCATGTCATATATATCTGTGCTGGTTATAGTTAAGTTTAGAGAAATATTGGCCGTCAAATTGTAGCTAGAATCAGGACTTGCTAAAGAATCTGTATGATTTAATAGTTGTGAATAATTATTCGTCTCCAACAACTTATTGACGGGTGATAATTTCAAAGAAGAAATACTTAGAGAATCAACCTGAAACTGAAAGGACGGAGAATCAGCAAACACCGCAAAGGGTACAATCCAGCCAAACGATAATAGACAAACTAAAGTCACGCAAGATGCAAATATGAGTATCCCTTTGCAAGTATACGGCGTCCTCTTCAAGTTTTGATCTTGACCTAAAAAGGGCTCCAAGTTTTCGTCTTGGAAATCAGGGGGCGACATCATCCTCCTTTCCCTTCCGCTTTTCATTACCCAATATTGCATCATCCTTGTTCAATCTATACGACGCCCACAATGGAAATAACAAAGGTGGTCAAAAATTTTAGAAACGTGAACGTGAATCTAGAGGAACTTTATACGGAGTATATGGATTCACTCTTTTGTTTGGGATGGGATTTACTTTAAATTTTTGGATGCTATATATTCGCCCTAGTCGCTTTTTAGCATCCATTTATATACATCATGCTCATCACTTTATATTTTTGGGAGAGAATAGTCCGAGTCCCTTTTTATTGTTTTTGAGAGAGTCCCTTTCGAATTCGAATTCGAATTCTGCTACCAAGAAGAGATTAACCAGTTATTTCCATTTAAAAAAAAAGAGATTAACCAGTTTCTACGGAGTAGATTGTATCTAGTAAGTACTCCCTCCATAATTTACCCTCAACAAGTGGGTGAGTGAGAATGAGGGGTAGGATAGTTGTGGTAATTTGGTTGAAGTACAAGGGGTAAATGAGTCATTAGCCAAAAAAATAGAAAAGTGGAAGAACTTTAGACAAACAAAAACAGAAAAGTGGAAGAATTTTCAGAAACGGAGGGAGTAGTAATTTTTTTTTTGATGGAATAGTAAGTAGTAGATTATATTTAGTAAGTAATCATGTACATACGGTATTTTTAAGTTAATGGAATTCGAACTTAGTAGTAGCTCGTATTTTCACCATGTACCCTAAGGTTTGGATTAATTTACAATATACCTGTTAATTTTGAATCTGGTCCAGTGTGCCCTTGAACTTTTCTTTTCTTACTACCGGCCTACCGGGTACCAACTGTTACTTATTTCTTCTAACTGGTATGTTAAATGACCATTATGCCCTTTTTTACGTTATAGCACCAACAAACCGGTAACATTGACACCAGCATTCCACCAAGCAACAATATCATCAATTACAACAACAAACACACTCCACTCTCTCTCGGTCTCTCCCATAGTAGTCATTTAACATACTAGTTAGACGAAATAAGTAATGGTTGGTACGGGGTACAAGAAAATAAAGTTCAGGGGTACACTGGATTGGATTCAAATTTAATGAGTACATTGTGAATTAACCCAAATCTCATGGGTATATGGTGAAAAATCTGAATTTTTTCTCTATAAATAGAGATTTATTTTACTATATATTGAGAAAAAAATTTATTTTATCAAACTAAAATTAAAAGAAATATTTAAAAATCATTTTTTAAAAAGGAAAAATTGGCAAGAATAATCCCTACATGGTGAAAATCAGGAATAATCCCTACTTGAACACATGTAGCCCGAAGTGGTTTAATGATCGTCGGAGTTGAACTTTTCGGTGAGAGCGTGGGTGCGGAAAATCAATTGACTAGCCATGCCACATCATACTAATGATGACACATGACCCTTTAGTGTATTTCTTTTGTATTTTTATACCTTATTCTTTTCCTTTATTTTTGCTAATTAATACCCCTTTTCCGCCTCATTTTCACCAATTTATCAATTCCCCGGCCCCAATCTCTCACCTTGCCCTTCTTCTCCTTCGAAAGATAGTACCCACATCGGTACATCAATAGCTAGCTAGTTCACGAAATTGAGAGTATAAGGTCACATGTGAGTTAACAAATACAATATATGTTATGAGGTTGAAGGAGCGCGCCCAAGCTTGTCATCTCTAGATTCTCCACCTCAAATTGCACGACCACCGATGAATGCTTAATTATGCATATTTTCATTTATTATTATTGGGTATTTTGATAATAATATGTCCCTAAATGATCTTATTAAGTTATTATTTATATTTTAGGTACATTCGGAGAAGTGTGGTCCAGTTTGGCTCAAACTGAAAAATTGTACCGTTTCAGCCACTCATCTTGGAGAGGTCATATCTCCTTCGTTTTATGTCGGATGAATCTGATTCAAATTTCCCAATAAATCCGGGATTACCCTCTACAACTTTCATGTTGGAAGTTATTCAAAATAAGTCAGAAACATATACTAATTTGCAGCTGAAGTTGAGGGGTCACAGCTGTTTCACTGTATGTGTACGGACTGATTTTGGCTATGTTCTTTGGATCTTATGGCACGAATTCAAGACTTCCATACGTTTAGGAAGACTATAATATTGGAAGAATAGCAGGAAAATAATACAAGGGATCAGTGAATAAAAAGAAGGGGAAAAAAGCGAGACCATTATCAACTTACCTTCATTAGAACCAAAAGAAAGAAAAAAAACCCAAAAGCTATCACCATCAGATCCTTTCCTCACTCTTACAAAGCCCAAAATAAATAGAAAAGTCAACATGGTACATATAATACTCCTTCGTACTACACCTCAATCAAACACTTCATCAGAACCCACCTTTCCCCTTTACAGAAACCCAAAAACCCATTGACTCCCTTTTTGCCATTGTGGGCTTCTCTAACTAACTTGATCGGACGGAGTTTTTCTTTTCACCTTGTGTATATAAAGAGGAGGTATTGTATAACAGTGGCGAATCTAGTAGCTCGATTCTATTTCATTAAAGGAGAAATGTTACCTACTTGAGGAACTAAACAATACTCACTCCATAAAGTGGATTAATACTTGAAAGCTACACGAGCTATTTATTTGAAGCGACACGTCGTATTTCCTTCAATTTCGAGGATGAAACTTCTATTAAGTGGGGATGGATGTAATAATCCTCCAAGTTACACCTTAGAGCTTTGTTATATATCATTTGAGCCATAAATAAGATTCATTCGACCTTACAACGATAGGAGAATTCATTCCAACGCTCAATTCTTCTTTTCGAGATTGTTTGGACATTTTGCGGTTAAGATGTTTATTTCTCGAAACTCGTGCAATTAAGCACCTCGACACATTCACCCAAACGCTTTAAATAATTTAGAATATACCTTTCCCTTGCTAAAAGGAAAGCGGCAAGAACGACAAGCTAGCAGGTGCCACTAATCGGCTAAAAATTGCGACACATGGTGATTTTGACACCTAAATCCTCACCTGCTACCTTATGCACGTCCCACCCCATTTACCCCTCAATTAGTCCCTAAACATTCAGGAAAACAGAGGAGAAATAAGGGAGAACCACAAGCTCCAACCCTTTCTCTATTTCATCCCTAATCAACACAAAATCACAATTCTAATTCAAAACACAGAATCTGAACATCAAAGCTTTGAGAATCCTTTTCTACCACTTATATTACATCCTTAGGCATCTTCAGCAAGTGTGTAAAGGTGGGAGAAGGTCGTGAATAGCCCAGATCAGCCCAGACAACCAGATTCGCCAAAACAGTCCCGTATCGCTCAAACGAGCTTTATTCTCGCTAATTTCAATTATTCCTTATTCCTATGATTATTTGGGTTATCTAATGACTTAAACGTATGTGTTTAAGGTATTTTGATGTGCTTTAAAGGGAATGAGCTTAGGTGATTAAGGCTTGATCAGTAGATACTCGTTTTGAGTCCGAAATAGGTAACGACACGATTCCTTCTCTAAGGTTCAGTCTTGTACCAAATCATGATATGCTGGACCTGATATTATTATATATCATTAAGGGTGATTGAAATTACTAGTATTTAACTAGTTATCATGAAATGAGTTGGGATTAAGTATGTTTATTGCGATGTAAGTGCAAACTGTTTTTCTGCATTGTGTTATGACGATTTTGGGTGATTGTTTGTATATTTTGAGGTCATATGTGTTCTGCCGAATGTGACGTGTGTATACTATGGTAGCATGTATATTGAGGTTGCTTGCTTGGGTTTTATGATAGATTATACTAGTACAAGCATGGGTATCTAATGAAACGAGTTCATTTCACACGAACGTTGTCATAAACTGATTTGGCCGTTTGCTGTCCAACTTGGACTAAAGGAGTTTGAGACTTTAAGATTAGTAGCTAGAGTTATTTCAGCGGTGAAGTAATCATGTAATCCTAAAAGCGCTGTAGGTACCAAG
>ONZK01004465.1:0-26375 GCA_900322385.1 Pharnaceum exiguum | reverse complement strand
TTAAATATTAAAAGGGAAAAGGCTAGTGGATTGGGCTTATTTTGTGGGCTGATTTGAAAGGCTAATTAATTAATAATTAGGCCATTGGGCTAATACTAATTAATCGGAATGGGCTATTGTATTATTAACGATCCAAATGACGACTAATAATTGATCGGGTTTAGGAATTGACTTTAATTTAATTCTCAAGCACCGGTGCACCCATTTTAATGGAGTATCAAGCTATCCGACGGATATAAGGTTGGGGAATTTCGTCATTAGGCATGGCAATACCCTGTACAAAATACGGTATCTACACACTGTGATCACCTGAAATAATAATGCAATATTTTACACTAAAAATATTAGAATCCAGAAGAGGCTAAGCGCAAATTGGCTTTGGTAAAGAACCATGCTGCATGCGACTTAAGGAAAAAATAACGGCTGTTTTACCTCAACCACACCTCAACCACACCAGATACACTAAATTGAGGGTACAAAGTTGTAAGTAACAATTCAGCCAAACCAAAGCAAACCCACAGATGATGAATAGAGAGTAGATCAGCCCACACCAGCCACCGGATCATTAAATTAAGCAAAGTAGTTCAGGAGTGTGCAAATTATGTGCAAGTGTAACTACGGCGCAGAGTTACAAATAACAATTAAGCCAAACAAAAGCAAACCCACAGATGCACTTTGTGCAAATCTTAGAATTAAATCTTTTTGGAACTTTAAACTTTGAAATAATGTATAAACAAAAATGACCTCTATAAAACCCTTTATGTCTTCTATGTGAGCATCAGTAGTTAGAGCCATTTGTCACATGTTATCGACTTTTACAAGAGACGAGATTGAAACAAAGTCAATCTGCACCACCACCTCCGCTCCCCTCGCTCACGCGCACAATCCACAAACACCACACAGATTACATCTACACAAATACACCAAGAAAGCAAATCAACTCAGCATATTAAGCAAACCAGACAACACCAGTCCAGCAAAGCCCTAAATTAAACACAACAAATAAGCAGGTGTGCATATTTCTGTCAGTGGGTAATTACAAACAGACAAGGGTGCAAGTAGACCTTAACCCTTTAAGTTAATTGGGAAGGGCCACATTCAGCTTAGTTTACAATTTAAATTTATATTAGACTTCATCAAAACCAGTGAATTTTTTTAAACTTAGGTCCAAAGAGATACACTTTGATAATTCGCTATGGAGTCCTTAATACACATCGTTAGCTTGAAACTGGTTGGCAGAATGAAAGATTTAGAAAGTATAATCGCAGATCACAAGTGGGTTTAGACTTCCTACCGCAGCTGCCAGATTTCCCTAGGGAAACTGCCACCCCATTGCAGCTGTCACGGACAGAGAGCTGGAAAATTAAAATACAAACATCTCTATCACTTCATTACACACAATTCACAATGTAGAAGGTTATAAAGTCATACATCAGATGAGCTTAAGCTGCCGGGTTGGTGGCATGGACACTGCAGAGAGAGACCTTTTGTGAAGTATCCGTACATGCACAGAGTAGTCCTGGCATGCCAAAATGTATATCACTCGGCCGGGCCAACTAAACAACCCAACTGAAAACAAAAGTTGAATTTCAGCATAACAGTAGCATTAACGTCAAAAAAATACTAACAAAGATAGCCAGAGGAATATAAATTTCCTCTTTCCACTTTATGTAAGGTTGAAGCTTTGAATAGTTAAAATAATACTCAAATTGCCATTTCACTCAAGCAATGCAAACAGTAACAACACTATTACTTATTCAATTCGAGTTTTGACATAGTTGGTTGCCCATGAATGCTATATTACAACCACTCCTACTGAGAAGTGCAAGTACTTTATCTTACACTATAGTAAAAGCTAACATTGCCTTCTTACGCTATTTAATGACATTAACACAGCTCTTTAATCGAATTTGGGTTAAGCTTGCTTGTATAATTTTTTTTATTATGTCGAGTTGGGGTTTTTGGGTTAGCTGAAAAACGGAAAAACGAAGGAAAATTGATTGAGTTGAATTGTTGTTGATGTTGTCTCTAGTTTAATTATGTGAAATTTTGATATGTTTGTTGATTCATTAATTAACAATATAAACAGTAAAAGGTTTTAGCTTTCTTTGTTTGTGTGAGTTATGTGATTATTTATGAGAGTAAAGTTTTGTTTTGTTTGGTATTTTTGTCATGTTCAGAGAAGTGTTTCAAACACTTTTTGGTGGGGGGAAGGAAATGTGTTTCGCATTAAAGAGAGTTGAGATTTAGAGTAATAATTTCACGTGTGGAGTTGATCAAAGATAAACATGATCTGCATCTTGTAGAATTTCACGTGGGAGGAAGGAAATGTGTTTCGCATTAAAGAGAATTGTTGTTGATGAGAGGCTTGCTGAATTTGGGACGCTGTTAATGTTTTAATGTTGGATAAAGTCTTGAACGTTATTGGAATCTGAAGTAGGTGTTGCGGTTAAAGGCACATCTAATGTGATCTGAGTTTCGATGCCTTCTATTTGCAGTGTAAATATCTGGGTGGGAGATGGACATGAACTCCAAAAGTCATGTGTGGCTAAGTGGAACCACCCTAATTCAATGCACTTTACGGCGGTTTTTGTGGAACCGCCGTAAAGTAGGGGACGTGAACTTGACTATTTGTACTAGTGAATAATCTGATTACCTAACCATATCAGACCCCACAAGGTGGAACTTTTTCTACACTTCAGCAAAGCTATTACATGCTTGGACGAAAGATGCTCCTCAACTTTACGAGCCCACTTCTTCTGATATGTGCAAGCCCATTTCCAATGGACTTGGTAACTCAACTTTATTATGAATCAACTCCTTTGCTAAGTCTTGGTATGACTCATGTCATGCCTTTGAGATTGATTTGACCAATTAAACACTTGGGCCACACTTAGATTGTTGATACACATACTTAGTTAAAATGTTAGTTTGCATTTAAGCACACTTAGGTTATCATCATCAAAAACAGGGACTCAACACTTATCCAAATGCACAAACATCAATACCATTACCACTACAAAAACAAATACCAAACCCCAGTCATCATTGCCAAATCCCTTCATCTAGACAAATTCCCGCAGAAACAAACTAAAGGTACTCTTTTTGCCTAAACACGACCTCACTCCTCAAAGAAATTCTCCTTCCAGAACACCCAACAACCAATTTCTAAATCATTACACATCCCTTGAGTCTACTCTAAGTGTCGACCTTCTGACAACGTCTACTTTACTCTCCCAAATCCAATTCATGTCAATGTGGCAACATTAATTAGGGAAATAGTTTTCTTAAAATTACTCCCTGTTTTCAACATATAGCAATCATCAGTAGTGGCATAGCCATTAGCTGTCATCACACATTAGTAGTCAACATTTCTCATCACACAAATGAGTCAATGTCCATCACTTCTATCTTCCACTATATGTACACTTACATGTCTTAGCAATGTCTAGCATTAGTCACATACACTTACACTTACACTTACACTTACACTAGCACTTGCACTTTCACATCGAGTCTAGCTTCATTGTCTAGGAACACTCACTTAGCAAAGGCATCGAGTCTAGCTTCAATGTCTAGGAACACTCACTTAACAAAGGCATGGATTATATTAGTGACATTGTCCACAAGTCCCACACACATAGTAGCACAATAGGATTTCATGTATATGTTTGTCCTACAGGTAATCACAGGTTAAAGAAAAGCTGGGGGCTCAATCGTCACCCGCCAGATTCTCATAAACCATCCATCAACAAAGCACCACTTCAAGCATAGAAAATGCCATTCAACTGGGTGCTCCTTACGTTGCCTAATTGATCCCTCACAACCATTCCACAAGCAAGCTCCTCTACATCCCAAGAGGCACCATGCTCATAGCTCTCACACAATCTGCAAATGCTCAAACAAATATTAGAAGGTACAGAATGCTCAGCTCAAAGCTAAAAAAACAGGGGTTTGTCATCACAATCCCGTATTTAGGCCTACCCACATCCGGAAAATCATCTAAACATGCTCAAATGTGAGTTTTTAATGCAAAAATGATTCCTATTGGTTATATACATCAATATTATAGCCAATTCTACGAACAACACCAAATTAGCCCAAATCAGTCCAAGCATGCCTTATGCACAATTCAACGATTATGCAAAACAAAATGCTACAAACTAATTTAGGGTGCCTAGCAAAAACAAGATCAATGCAAAGCAATGCACAAGAGCCAACCATCCACCATAATCCTATCATCCCAACTCATCACAAATTCATAAAGAACCCCAAAATGTGGAGTTTGAGCAAAGCCAGCAAAACTGAGCAAGAGCATAGTACATAAGCAAGAGCAAGAGAAAACAAGCAAGGATGAGCAAGCTTTGGTATGGGAATTTCCCAGTCAAAGAAAAGTAAGAATAAAGAATCACAAGCAAGCAAGCCAACTTCGCATTCTCCAATCCATGCAAATGCAACATAGCAAGTCAGGCCTAGCACAACGCGCCGTACCCTACCTTTAGCACACTCGGCATCCGCACCCTAGTTTTCCAAACTGGAGGCTCCCTCTAAGCAATCATCATCCAATATCAACGTTAAGAGCCAAGGTATGCATCTTCTAAAGAAAAAAGAAAATCTCAAATTCAAATATTTCAACCGCGCTCTCATTTCCCGCCTAATTAACTTTGGGATAGGGATTATTACACAATTGCAAAAACAAAATACCGAGTCTCGAAATCCTAGACATGGTTCAATCATAAGCACAAAACTCACAATAAGCACGTTGCGAATTTTTTCCCAACAACAACCGAGGCAAACAAGCCTTTAAGCAAATTTCACAAATTAGCAGCCTTATACTTGCTTTAGCACCCAAAAGAAAGTCAACACTTGTTTAGGACATCACTTGTGGATCACGAGCACATTTGATTTAGCAGGCTTTATATTTAGCCTTTAGCAAGGGACGAAATACATTTCCCTTAAGCAGGTCTTATACTTGACCTTTAGCAGAGATGAAATGCATTCTCTTAAGCCTTATACTTGGCTTAGAATAGCTGTGTCACGGAATGTGCCAGCCGTTCTCTCATGTGAGTTGTCCCCTCATATGATTAGCAGTCTCGAGATGAAAAACATTTCTCGTGACAACAGTTTGGGATGAAATGCACTCCCATACTATAGCAAACAAGCACTTCTGATGGGATGAAATACATTTCCCATAACACATAGTTCCCGTTAAACATAGGAATTATAGCACACTAAGCAAAGCACGTCTTTTGCGGGAAGAGCTCCTCGCATTTAGACATTTAAGCACCAATGCATCATAGCAAATAGGACTAAACACTTACGCATGTGTTTTCCTTATCCCTTTTTGCATATATATATACAATTTGCATGTTCTCTTTCATGAATTTGAGACAGGTTGGAGAATAGCATATGGCGTCCAACTACGCACACTAGCACCCTTCCATTTACAGCTTTGCAAAACCGTTTTCGAAAACGTTTTCAAAAAGCTTTTTTGTTTTCGTCTCGCTCGGAAACTGTGGAAATACTTTACCCTTCGTCCTGGCCTCGGCCTCGGATAAAGTGGGGGCTCCTGTAAGTACGGTAATTCTAGCCTTATGATGTAAACCTAATCTGCATTTGGTATTTATTTTAAGACTATTCTTAATGACAATTGTTTGAAATCTTGAGAAACGGGATTAGTAGTCATGTCCATCACCTTCCCCTCGTCTTCTTGATCATTTCCATATATAATACTTCTATACTCGGCCTTAAATTGATTGATTTTAGCCCATTTATGGTTATAAACAATTAATTAGTCAAACCCAGTCCAATAAAGTCAGCCCAGTCCAATACATTCAGCCCAGTCCAAATAAGTCAGCCTGACCCACATAAAAATCAGATTATCCTTAATTAAATTAATTAATAATTGAATTAGTTTTCTTGGGGAATAATTCACCTAAATAATATCCTAAACCGAGTTCAAAACAGCCGAAACACTGAAAATCTATCAGATAAAAAACCCAAAACGCGTCTTATTCAGATCGGACGGGCCAGGAAGACTCCTAGCCCCACAGGAGTCGTGCCCCAGGGGCACGATGTTGCCACGTGGCAGTGCGTCGGGCGCACGTTTTTGGCTCAGATTTTTATCCGATTTCTATTCTGCCTTTTTCCCCAAGCAACCCTACACTATAAATACCCCCCCTTCACGCCATGTTATAACCACGCCGAGTTTGATAAACTCATTCTTTCTCTCTCTAAACCTAGATTAAGCATACAACCACCCATCTAAGCCTTTGTCCCACGGTAATTGCACCCTATATCCCCCAACCTTACATATTTTATCATCTATACTTGCATTATTGTCACACTTGTGGAGTCATTAGGCAAATCCTGTTCTGTTTCTCTTGTTTAGCATGCAAATAGTTCATTGGATAGTCTTACTATAGACCCCGATTCAGGTACTGAAGGCACTAACCCCCTTTTGTCAATTATCACCCATATTATGCAATGTAGCTTTTAAATGTTCAAAGTGGTCACTAACATGTAAATTAACCCTTATGTGCTAATAATAGAATATTTTTGCATGTTTATACTTGGCTAAATATAAATTGCATGTGGTTTAAGATGACTAAATTAGATAATATTTGTTATTAGGTTGTTTAATCAATATGTATGGTTAACGCGCATATAATCGTATTAATTGCCTAGTAGAGGTACAAATTTTACCCCCGAACCACTACAGTTTTCTGGTTAAAACCTTGCTTTCGATTTGTCCCTTTCGGTATTGTCCCTTTGTTAATATCCCTTCGGTAAATAATGGCAAGTAAGAGGTATTTCATTTACATTCTGCACAAATATCACAATAGCTATAATAAGCAACTAATATAAAAAGGTTTTCCAATTGTTTTCCTAATAGTAATTATGCTTAAATAAAATTGGTGGCGACTCTAAGCATCTGCATTCAAACCTACTTAGCGGGTGGACAATCGGGGTTACCTAAATCGACCGCAGATTAATGTCTCTTTCTTTCTCTCTCTACATACAAACTCTACAAAATAATCTCCCTTATAAATAATAAATAAAATATAATAATTCCCGAGTGTCTAAAGTCGAGCATCGAGGAGAAGGTCGAGGATATCCAATCCCGAGGTAAGCTCCTGAGGGTCTCCTAATCCACCCCAAGGATCAATAAGTGAGGGGGTATACTATTTAGTATTCTTTTATTAATTATTATTTGTATTTCTAATTGTATAGTTATAAAATGTGCATGCTTTAAATAAATAAATTTCAATTATGGACCAAAATGACTTTAAATAAAAATTATCTAACTCATTAGTAAATGTCATTTTATAATGGGCGAATTGGATGCATTTACATACAATTCGTACCTTCACCCCCGAATCTAGATATCTGGTTCAAGACTAAGGAGTCATTTAAAATAAACGGTTTTCTTTATTTTTCCATAAAAGTAAAGTGACGACTCTAAGTAAAATAAATGTGCCATTTAGCACAATTAAAATGAAGATAAAATAAAATAAAATACAAAACCCCGATGTCCGTGGGGACACACGCACGCTTCTCCCGCACCCAATCCTCCTTATCAAGGATCCCACGGGAGGGTCGTGGCCTCTTCAGTGATGTTCATAGTCTCAAATCGGCGATTAGTGAAGGCAATGGCCCTCGGCGTTAGAGTATTATACAATCGAAGGTTTTTTTAGGGTCAAGCTTAAGTGACATCACGCATAGCCCCCCGGAGTTGACTATACGGATATCGAATTTAAAAACGAATGCATATGCAAATGATGACAATAGATAAATTTTGTTTTGAGTATAATTAGTTAATTACTTGATTTTTCAAGTTTCACCCACTTATAACAACCCCAGCAAAGTCGCCACTTGTAGGTATATGGTTCCTAGGAATCATTTCGGGAGGGGAATCACCCCCGTTTTGCTACTAGGCTACTTTCATCTTCGGTAAACCCGTTTCCCTACCCGTTGGATATTGGAATGTGGATGCTAATGAACGGAGTCACCACCAACTATTTTTAAATAGGAAAACAATTGGAAAAACTATTTGAGGTACCTAATCATGCCATTTGCTGAAAGGGACAATCGAAGGGCAACTGTAGGGACAACCGTAGGGATTTGGCAATGATATATGGTTTACGGACAGACTAGCGACTTGATCTTGCAACCAAAGACTTGTTTAGGTTCGGGGGTGACGTATTACCCCTACTAGTCAAATAAACGTTTTTATGCTCAAAACCACTTAAATTGTAGGATTAACAACCTAATAAATTTATCTAAATGTCGGTAATATCATATGCATGAATTAGCCAAGTTGTTAGCATGCAATTTCAATTCCATTAAGCAAATAATCCAGTTTTAGGTTATAGTGTTCAAGTCAATTTATGTCAAGTTGCAAGTAATTAACAGGTGATTGACAAAGAATCATAAATATGCAAATATGTACAAAGATAAAATCGTTAGTCTTTATAGTTCACATCTTGATTATTTGAGTATTACCTTGCGAAGCCCTATGAACTAACTTTCAAACTAATACATACGTTAATAGATTTCAAGAGAGAAATTGGTATTGACAATACGGTATTTAAAGGAAAACAGGAGAAAAAGAGGAGAAGTTTTAGTAAAAGGACTTCAGATTTGTTTTACCTTATTGGAGTCTATTTAAGACGATTAGAGGATCGTGGCTTGACTTGAGGAGTTGAGAAAAGGTCTTCTTGGTGTTGTCTTCTTTGTCCTTTGCACTTGTGATGTATAAAGATGATTGAAATTAGTTGATTTTTATAAGAGCCCCCACTTTATTCGAGGCCGTGGCCAGGACGAAGGATAAAGTATTGCCATATATAGTTTCCGAGCAGGACAAAAACAAAGTTTTTGAAAAAGTTTTTGTAAACGGTTTTGCAAAGCTGTAAATGCAAAGATGCTAGTGTGCGTACCTAGAGGTCATATGCTATGCTCCAACCTGTCTCAAAGTCATGAAACAGAACATGAAAGTGTATATATATAGGTGCAATAAAATGGCTAGGAAAACACATGCATTAGTGCTTAATTCTATTTGCTATTGTGCGTTTGTGCTTTGAAATATCTAAGTGCGAGGAGCTCTTCCCGCAAAAAGACGTGCTTTGCTAAGTGTGCTTGTAGGCACAGGGGCCCCGGTCTAAGGAAAATGAATCCACTTAGACTAGGTAAACCCATGAACCCACCCGCTAGGTAGTTGAATGCGCATGGTATTGAACAAGAGTTGCCACCAATTTTATTTTAGCACACATACATATACGTACTATTAGGAAAAAAATTGAAAAACCCGTTTTATATTATCTTGTTATTAGGTGGTTTAGATATAGTAAAAAGCATTTGGATTCTCTCGTATTGTTCGTGAGGAACAACACAAGGTTTTAAACAAAGCAATTTGCACAACCAAAGATCAAGGATTCGGGAACGAAATTTAAACTTCTACTAGTTCGATGTATTCCAATATAATTAGCTAAACCACACGGTTCATAGTGATAAAAATAATAATAGTGTATAAAAGCGGTAAATAGAGCATAGGTGAGAGAGAAGGGGGTTAGTCCATAATGAAATTAGGAACGGAAACCTTAACTTGCGCGTTTAACAACTAGATGTCCAAAAAGACCTTCACATGCACACACAAGTTAGTAGATTTCAAGCATTAAACCACTAGTCTACACGATGGAAATACAAGAAAATAAGAACAATATTGAAAGGTGGTGCCTTCGGGACCTTTTCCGTATAGCTAACTTGAAATTTTCAAGGATTGGGGCGGGATGATGCTTGAGAAAGTAGCCTTTAGTCTTGAAAATGCTCCTTCTCTGATGCTAGATTGCTAAGAATTGCTTATGTGTTTCGTTGCTTTGAAAGGAGTTGATTTTATACTTTAGGTGGAAATTGATTAGTTAAGTACAAATTTCTGCATAGTAATGAGGTGGTGGAATGAATGAAATAAGGGAGGTATTTATAGGAGGGGAAATGAAGAATGGGCGGATTTAAAGAATATTAGGGTAAATATTAGTGAGATTGCACAAAGATCCGAGCCAAAAATAAGCTTTGCACGTAAAATGGTTCTGGCGGCAACCGCCGGGCTCTGGCGCTAATCGCCTACTCTGGCTTCGAAAATAGTGACTCTGGCTCTGCACAAAACCATGCTTGTGTTTGGGTTTTCCTACCGCCTGGCTTCTGGCGCCTACCGCCGGACTCTGGCGCCTGCCGCCGGAGTTGGATTTCGACAAAGTTTTATTTTCCTTTTTCTGCTTATGCGGAATATTGCTAATTATATTTTAGGTAATTAGTAAACTCGTGTTAGGCTCTAAATATTCCGGAAATTATGAAGAAAAGAAGAGTTTGCTTTTTTGCCAAGCAACATTTAATTGAATAAATAAATACATAATTAAATGCATATTTAAATGATTAAATATTAAAGGGAAAAAGCTTAGTGGATTGGGCTCATTTTGTGGGCTGATTTGAATGAAATTAATTAATTAAAAATTAGGGCACTAGGCTAATACTAATTAATCGGACGGGCTATGCTATTATTAACGGTCCAAATGACGATTAATAATTGATCGGGTTGATAAATCGACTTCAATTTCCTTTCTCAAGCACCGGTGCACCCAATACAATAAAGATTCAAGCTAACCGAAGGATATAAGGTTGGGGATTTTCGTCATTAGGCATGGCAATGCCCCGTACAAAATACGGTATCTACATGAGCCCCCACTTTAGCCGAGGCAGAGACCAGGGCGAAGGGTAAAGTATTGCCATTGTTTCCAAGTCGGGACATGCAATGCATATGCAACAGTATAATCGTGCAAACTAGCATAGTGTGACCTCGGTGTTGATTGCTAAGGGAATTGTGAACACCTGTCTTAAGCATAAAAGACAAGACATGCAAGAAACTATATGCAAAATTGTATATGTAAATGCAAAAGGGTTAGAGAACAGAACATATAAAAATACATTTTATTCCTAATTTCTAATTTTGTTTGTTTGCGAAATGTTCAAATCGCAAGTGAACATGATTACTAAAATTGCTTATTTGCTCAAGTGTTCTTCAACACTAATTGCTAAAGTCAAGAAAAATGCATTTCATTTTCCAGAACGGCTTAATTCATAGGGGAGGCATTACCCGTATGATAAATGAGTTCTGCGAGGCAACAAAGTCATTATTTGCTAAAGCCAAGTATAAGGCTTAAGGGAATGCATCTCATCCCTACTAAAGGTGAAGCATAAGACCTGCTAAAGGCCAAGCATAAGGCCTGCTATTCCGTATGTGGTCGCGATCCACAAGGGAGTTCTTAAACAAGATAAACTTGTTTTCGGGGTTGTTCAATAGAGAATGCTTTTCTATATGAAATAATATCTCTTCCATCGCTTCAATGAAAAAGACATTGTCTAGTGTACTTAGGGGTTTAAAGGCTGCCTCGCCTTTGGAGGTGCGATTCGTGAGTTTTGTGCTCAATCTAGAATATTCCTAGGTTTACTTTCTTCGGAATATGCTTTGACTATTTCAAAGTGTGCAATTGTAAATAAGTGTAGTATTCCCGACACCAAAATAATTGGGCGGGATTTTTGTGATTCTTGCATATGAATATTAAAAATTGAATTTGAAAACATTAATTTGAAAACGTACCTCGGTGTAACGGTACTTACCGCGATTTGATTTTGTTGATGCGCGCCAAGGAGCCCCCGGTTTGAATTGAACCGGATTTTGACGAATAAAATATTTTGTCTTCAATTCTGGCGCCTGCCGCCGGTCTCTGGCGCTAACCGCCGGGCTTGGAACCGTGTATTTCTTTGTAAAATAAGGAGAGAGAGTACATTTGGGTATTTTTTGCTCTTGCTCTTCACTTGGCCAACTTCTCTCTCTTGTCCCATTGTTTTGCTCCATGATGTTGCTAAAACCATCAAAAGTTCAAGTTCTTCACAACTGCATCATCATAGAATGTAAGTGATCTTGTTTCTTGCTCCCTTATTTATCATGTTCCATGTCTCTTGAATATGCCTCACTTGCTCAAAATGGGGTTTTTGAATTTGTAAAAGGATTTGTTGCAATTTGTAGTTGTAATATGATGAAACATGATATGTTTGGTAATGGGTATACTGAATGCTTGATCTTTGTGGAATGAAAGTATAGGAGATGATATTTGGCTAGGATATTGTTGAAGTTTGGTATGGTTTTGGGAAAAGTTGTGAATGATGAAGAAATTTCGGTTCTTAAGCTTTCATGTGGTCATTGAACACTTTGTTGAACGTAATATGATGTTGAACTCTTGTCTCGGGATATACTTGGATTTTATACTAGGCAATACGTAAAATCAATAAATGGAGGTCTCGTTGTGACGAAGCAAGTACTTCCTCTTCTTATCTGAATGAAGTAGTAATCAAAAGGAGACGCCGTTACATTCCTCAAGAATCGGAGGAAAGCAAAGAGAATGATATCCCGTCGTATCATGATGTTTCTAGTGACAAGAGTACCACAGATGATGACAATCCTGACGAGAAAAACCCGGTCATCCTTAATCTTGAAACCTTTGACTTTATTAGCAACTTGGCAATTTGTGTGAGGAGATGAGAGGAAACCGAGATGGATTTCCTTAACTTCCGTGTAAAGCGGTATAAAAGAGTCAACCATCATGACTTGACCTTTGACGCACATCATCACTCAAATGGGGTTATAGTTAAAGGCTTGCTTGAGTGTTTTGGGGATACGACTAACACTTTCCACTTTCCTTGGGGCGAGATGGCTATCACTCCTTTGGATTTTGCCGTAATCACGGTAATCACGGGTTTACCCTTTACCCATATAGATTTGCCTCTTGATAGGGAACAAGGTCTTGATCTTGATTGGTTGACTTCTTTGTATGGTCCCGTGATGAAGTCTAAATCCTTTTGCTTCCTCTCGGCAAGGCATAATGCTGTTAAGCTATCGGTATTTTCAAATGCTTTGAAGGATAAGTCTTTAATGAAGAGAACCACTAAGGAACAACAAATGCGAATGTTCTTGACTTATTTCTTATCGGCGACCCTTTTTGTCGATAAGACCCATGCTTCCATTGTGTGTCCTCATTGTCCAATCTTGGTGAGATTGCGGAGTTCAATTGGGGAGGTGTGGCCTTTGCTACATTATATTCTTATATGCGAATAGGTGTGAGACGTGTTCGAGGACAAATTTCCGTGGCCGGTCTTTGGGTAGTCTTGGAGGTATGCTTGTAATTTATTTCTACTTTTGACTTGTACGTGAACTAACAAACTTTGATCATGCAGGCTTGGTTTTATCATTATTTCTCGAGCTTGACTTCAGGATTTTCTACTCACTTGGGCATTACGACACTTGGAAGAGATGTGTTGGGGGCTTGTACGCATAAAGATACTAAAGCTTTCCATCGGGCTTTGCACGACCATGGAGAAGCGGCGGTGAGTTTTCTTTGAATGACCTTGATCAACTTTTGTTCGTGTCAGCTCCTACTCAAACTTCTTTATGATATTAGGTGGATTATGATCCTTGGAGAGCGCTTATGACATCTTTTCATTCACGAACCGCTCATGAGTTAAGCCGTAAAAACCTAGTGCTCATGGAATTGTTTGATTATGTTTGGTGGTTGGGAGAGAGATATTGGAAACAAACCATGGGTCTTAGCAAGTTATACGTGCCCCATGATCCTCCTTGCTCGATGTTCTTCTTGCATGGGCTATTGGCGAAACGTCTTCAAGTACTTATGCGTGGTGTTCTTGGTGCAAGACATTTGGAAAAGGTTTCTCGAGAAGATTATGCGAATTTTCTAATTCGTTTGCGTGGTCCCTTAATGCGTGATCAATCAAATGAGGTCCAGCCACAAATGCCCCTTTGGCGGGTTGATTATGGTGATGGCGTGTATGAAGAAGTGACTGAAGATTCCGATGATGATTGTGAAGGCTTGCCTTTTCCGGAACAATTTACCGCGGTGAGCCCCCAACATGTTCTTGTAATCTTGTCTTTAAATGCATATACTTATATGTTGTCCTTATTCTACAGCTGAACGTTGAAAATTCCCGACATGTCTTTAAACTTATCGGCTCTCTGAAGAAGGTTTTGCAAATCAGATATGCTTCAAGAAATGATTGAACTCTAATGCATGTGTCTTGTTAGGAGCAAAATGTAAATGTAACCAAACAACGACACTTGATCTTCACCGCAACGTGTATTTGTTTTTTTGATGACTTATATTTTTAAATCCTAATGATCATCCCCTAGACACGGGTACTGAAATGTGACTAAGCATTTTTAAAATCATGAGAGACGAGTTTTATTTAAATGAGAGTGTAAGGGAAAAAGAACATTCCGGACTATAAAATCTACCAATTTTGCCTCATTGTTTGTCTCAATTTGAGAATAAGGTAATAAATATAAGCAATAGTCACGAATTTGCATATAGAAAAGCTTAGTTTGGTAAAAGAAATTGTTTTGCTGGAAAACGAAAAACGGATCTTATTTCCGAATTGATTGACTCCCTGGCGCGTGCCGCCTGAACGAAGCCGGTCCTGTTTTTGGCACGTGAATCCTTTCTTGTTGGTGTACCTTGTTTGACTATAAATTATTCCTATTCGCCCCGAGTCATTGCATCATTTCTCCAAGAAATTAACTCTAACTTTCTCTTCTCTCATAGTCATGGGAGCTCTTCTTAAGTGACTTGCTTCTCTCTCCTAGATGGAATTGAGTGCGTTCAGTTCTTATTATCTTCACCACATAAGGTTCCTTAGTCACTTTGTCTTTGATTGGGACCTCTTGAAGACGGCGACCACCTTCTGGGATCCTAGCAAGCATGTTTTCCGATTTGAGGACCATGAGATATGTCCTCTTCCCGAAGAATTTGGTGGGATCTTAGGTTTCCCCAATCTTGGTCCTTATGCACTTCCTAACTGTGGTGATGATCAATCTTACGTCTTTAGGCACGCCTTAATCTTGGAAAAGGTAGAGGCTAATAACATGGTGGTGGATGGAGAAGTGAAGTTACTCAAGCTTATTCACAAATTTCGTCTTCTTCCTGATAATTCCTTGACCGTTCGGCATAAGATGAAAGCTTTAGTGTTTTGTCTCTTGGCACAATATTTCTTTGTGCATGGTTCCAACAATTCAGGGGATATAAAACTTATGAGCTTGGTGAACCAGATGTCAAATGGGCGCTCAATTATGCCTTTAGTAGTTGGAGAAACTATCCTAGGTCTTGACAGGATGCAGGCGTATCCCGATAGTAGCTTTTCTGGTAGTCCCTTCCTTTTGCAGGTGTACACTCTTACTCTTTCTAAGTACGGTAATTCTACCGGGTATTTGCCACGCCTTATGATGTAAACCTAACTTGGCATTTAGTATTTATGGTAAGACTATTTCAAATGACAATTGTTTGAAAGCTTGATAAACGGGATTAGTAGTCGTGTCCATCACCTTCCCCTCGTCTTCCTGATCATTTCCATATATAATACTTCTATATTCGGCCCCAAATTGATTGATTTTAGCCCATTAATGGCGTTAGTCAATTAATTAGTCAAACCCAGTCCAATAAAGTCAGCCCAGTCCACATAAAGTCAGCCCAGTCCACATAAAGTCAGCCCAGTCCACAAAAGTCAGCCTGGCCCACATAAAAGTCAATTAATTAATTAATTATTTAATTAATTGGTTTATTGGCGAATAATCCACCTAAATCCTATCCTAAACCGAGTTTAGATCAGCCGAAATACCGAAATACTTATCAGATAAGACAAAAAATGTATCCTATCCACAACGGGTGGATCAGGACGAATCCTGGTCCCGCACGGAATGCGGGCCTGGAGCACGTCTCGGACTCGGATAAAATCCGAGTCCAGCTTGTCTTTTCCCCCAAGAAAATCTAAACACTATAAATACCGACCCCCACTCGCCATTATTCCTCACGCCGAGTTTGATGAACTCATTCTTCTCCCTCTAAACCTAGCTTAGCATATACCTACCCCTATAAACCTTGGTTACTGTACACCTAACTAGTGCAATACTCGTGCGATGCACGGTTTTTGAAAATAAATATTTTCTTAGTTATTAATTGTCGTCTATTTTGTATTAATAGATCTTATATGATGAGAAGTTGTTGTACCATGTTAATTTAAATGTTTTTTTCATGTTAGACCGGTTCTATTCAACTTTAGTGTTTTTTTAAATTGTAGTTGATTTGTGTTCTAATCATTGTTTCTTTCAGAATTTCAGCAATCAACTTGCGAACGTTTTTTTTAAAATTAAACTGACCGAACACTGATTAAATGAATGATTATGAACTGTAAGTTGTTTAATTTATTGATACATTTTTCTAAAATAGTTTAAGTTTTAATTAATGAAAAGTAATTTTTAAAAATTATATTTCATATATTTTAAAAGGATACCCTAGTAGTTTAAAAAATAAATTAGTGGGGGTAGTGCACCCTATTTGTCATTATTTTAAAAAAAATTCATTACCTTCTGAAATAAAATTGTACTCATTATTTTATTAATTAAACATAGGGTTGATGTTTCATATTAGATTGTGCCGCTAAATGGCGGCCCAGTCAATTATGAAACCTCAACCCTATTTACTTATATCATTAAAGTCTCATTTATAATATATTTAGAAATGGTATCATGCAATACATTAATTGAATTGTAAGATATTGAGCTGAACTGATAATAACTGAATTTTTATTTTGTTTTAAAATTTAAACCGGATTGAACTAAACTATTGAAAACTTAACTGTATTGAGTTCATATAAACTGAAATGCACATTTGGAATAGCGTGCAATTGACATGTTAGCGATTTTGCTTTCACATGCGGTTGGCTTATTTTAAAAAAAAAAATTAATTGAAATCTTCCTTAACCTTCCTTCTTTTTTAAGAAAATTAAAAATTACAAAACCTCTAAAAAAATCCTGTTTTCTCTTTCATTTAGACAGAATCGTATCATCGTCTCTTGTTGACTCTCTCTTTTTATTTCATCTCTAGTTGTCCATTCTTGGCACTGTCAATATAATCCTTCGTCGTCATTATTCAAACTTTCTCAGATTGAGCACTATCAGTTGGAATTGTTTCGTTTTATTTCATGGTATTTAATAGTTATTCGTGTTTTTAAAAAGTGAATTGAATGAGAAGGTATTATCATGAGATAAGTCACTACTCTAGTTTGTGAATGTTAGCTGGCTATTGGTGATGTTGTTTTATAGTGTGGTATCTCTTGAATGGTAGGCGGCTTGCATGTTTTTTCATCCTTCTGCTTGAGACAATTGAGAAACAATAAGATCTAATTAAGTTTTAGGAAGCAGAGGTCACAACAGTATGACTTATTTGTTAGGTAGTTGGATGGTGGAGTTGGGAATTATGCTTAAGACACATGTCATTGGAGAGTCTTTTGAGCAGGGCATTTTCTTTATGAGGTTATATGTAAGTTATTATGTTTGCAAGTCTATGAAAGTTGCTTTAAGTGAATTGTTCATAGGAAATTATAGAACCTCTGCACAATCCACATAAAAATGCAACTAATAAGAGCTTTCTTGAGCAGATTGCACCACAAATTATCAAAATAGCTAGGCTCAACTGCTAGTCATGAACCATTAGGAAACACCAGCAAGTGGTGACTGACAAAAAAAACAAATAACATACTCACTGGTAAATGGTGACCGGAAACAGAGAAGGAAAAAAATGACACAAAAAGAGCAGTTTAGCAAGTGTACAGAGAATAGAAAACCCTCAAAATGATATGTCCATGTGGTTGTGCCAACTCAATGAGTCCGTCCATTACTCATGATTTTGGAACTGTAATTTGTGAATGTGCCTAGCTTGTGAGGCTTGAAGAGAATGAAAAAGGTATCATTCAAAAATTTAAGATTTCAAAAAAAACCTGGACACACACTTACTCAAATTGATTGCTACGCTACCCACATAGTCGTAGGCAAAATTCACCTATCATAACTCACAACTTTTGAACAACGGGTGCTGGTGGTCTTGGTACAGGTGCAAGCCCGACTTTCTCGACAGCTGGTGCCCCGGGCTTCTTGTTATCTTTAGCTACCCCTGTGCATTGGCTAGTAACTGAGGCTAGAAACTCCTGGTGATGGGCATTTGGACTTTGCCTTCAATCTGAGAGAGCTTGACTACAAATCCATCGGCCAATGCAAACTACAAATAATCTCAAACAGAAACATCAAAAAAACAAATCAACGATCATGAGCATAGTTAATCCCTCTATTCAAACAAATTCGTTGTAAAAAAAAAACTAACAGATTATACTGCAAGCACAAAAATACATAGGTACTAAGAGACAAACTGAGTGGAAGTGAACGAAGTAAACCAAGTGCAATTGCAACTATAAGAGCCTGTAAGACACACGCTACTCAGAGTCTGCATGTCAGTAAAGAAGTATGGCTACAGTGCCAACCTTTGAAACCAATAAAAAAAGTATTGAAGTGTTCATCTACAACTTGAAATGCCCTTTGGTAAGCAGAGAGAATGCAGGGATGACATATCACAAAGTCAACAAAATATCCATAAAATTCCTCTTTCACTAACGCTTGAAAAGAATCAATGTAGAGAAAACCAGGGCAAAGTGTGATACTGAAACCAACATAGCAATCCATTCTTAAAAAAAAAAAATTAGCAACCTTCTAATGCCACAATCTTTGCTTGGTGCTCAATAAACAACTTTGTCTATTTCATGCATTGGGTCTCAGCTTCCAACTGAGGAGACAACGCAAATAGGAGTCTTAAGTTTGACATAACTAAAGCAAGTGGAGCAAAACATAACGTGAATCGAAAATGAATGCTCTAGTATAATGTCTTTAGCCATGCAGAAAAAAGGTTTAAATTTTTTTTTTTTTACAAACGAATCATGTTTAACTTAATCGGTGGTCACAGTTAAAAAAATGAAAACGATATGACCAACAAACACTTACACACAAGAGTATATGCTAATACTTGAAAGTAACGACTTACCCAGGATTCTCATGCCACGCTGTAGAAAAATCTCTGTAACGCAAGAAGATAAGAGTAATTCTATTGATGCCTCCACGGCTTCTTTTTTTTGACAATTTTTTTGTCAGAATGAAAGATTTAAGATAAATAAGGAAAACTTGCATAGGTCACTGCTGCTGGTAAACCCATGCATAGTATAGCTTTCTCCCCAGCCAATGCATTGATTATAGGGACTACTAACATCTGCACATCAAGCCAGGGAAAGAAACAATTAGGCTTTCGATTACTAACAAATTATGGGTGTCACACTGTCATCTTAGTGGTTCAGTATAGGGTCTACAGTAGAGCATATAAGATTGATACATGAACAAAAAGCAGTCAGATAATGAAATAAATTTAGTGCAATAAAGAAACTGAATAGGAAAAACCTGTGAAGCTAGTCATCCAATCTGCACGACCATCAACATTTCTGTAGATTTGTCACCTAAGCTATATTCACCAATCATTGAGTGAAATCAAATGTTTTCCGCAAGCATGGTTTTAGTATTTTTTATAGCAGAACCTAACCATCGCCTTTCTGGCTTCCAAATCCAAATGTGGATAACCAATTGAGAAAGTATCAGGAGTAATATTCGTCAAAAGAATTTCAAAAACAATCATCAGAGTCACAACTACTTGCAAGATTCAGGTGTTATCAGAGCAAAGAATTCTATCAAAGACTTGTCTTGTGTCGAGTAAACCATTCATGCCAAGTGCCAATGTAAGAAAAAAACAGTAACTATCATTAAACTTGCATGACTAACTGATTGCATGACAGTATCACATAGCACATTACTCACGGTGTGCCCTGAAACATGTAGGTTAGTGCGTTGTTGCAGAACCAAATAAAAATAAGATTCAGGTTACACTTGATTACCAAAAGCACCCAAACCACACCCTTGTTACACGGTCCAACTTTTTAATGGTTAACCATTGAAAAGGAGATGCATCCGACACAAAGACCCTACTGTAGTTATCATCGGCTATGTTAAGATCATCCTTTCATACACCTTTTTTCAGCCAAACTATTTTGCTCCGCAGTCCTGAGATTTTCTCAAACCCCTTCTTTTCCTTATTATTCTTCCTCATATCCAACCCTTCCTGAACATACAGATTCTCTTCTCCCTATAGACAATGCACCCAAAACAAATCCAATCCTCTAACACCCCTCCCCAACCACATTGAGCACTGTTGATCCATAGAAAATGTCTGGGTATCCCATAAAAGCCTATCACCATCAAAAAAAAAAAAGAAGCTTATCATATTAGACACTTGATCACAATGAACTACACATATCATAAGCAATAAGAAAAAACTCATGCATCGCACAATGAATCATTAGTTAAATGGAACCCTTATCAGGTTAGAATGACTAAACATATGTTTTAAAAAAGTTTTAACAATTTTAAAAGAAGGAGAATACTTATAGTTTGATTCATGCAAAGGTGGCTTTTGTAACTTTCACCAACCCGAATCAAAGTTTATGAAAACCCCTAAAATTGATCGAACCCGACACAATACAGTCTGTAATTACTTGACTACTCAGAACTAAAACTAAATGAAAGCCCAAAGCAAAAAAACAACACTAAGGAACAACGATGATTACCTGAATAGAATTAAGATTCATAACGTTTATACATTATAGTCATTGTTCATTAAAAAGATTTATTTTCACCATTTGCGAACATGATGCATTAGTGTTATAATAGTTAACTTCTATATCCATATGCATAGCCAGGACCTGCCTCATCAAACAAAATTCACTGAAGCTTGTACAGGAAAGATATGTTAAGTGAAAGTACCCAATTGAATTCATCCAATCCAAATAAGCAATAGATCAATAGCAATAAAGACAATCCAAAGAATCGTCAATCTTCACTTTGCTTGAGCAAATTTTAGGACACGCAATATGGTAACTTATATAAATTTATGTCACGAATGTAAAGTAAAATTATATAAGGGGCTTTTATCACAATAACTCCAATGCTACAACTACAGCAAGTTTTACCTCAGATTGAGATCTTAAAGTTGTGGGATTATGTCGGATATCAGGACAGAGGTCTTGACCCTTTTCTTAATGTAAAGACCGTACTCCTACTCAACCAAAAGAAAGCAACAACGGATTACATTTGCCCATGATGCACATTAGTGGAATTTGCCCAGCAAGAATCACTCTAATACAACAAGTTAGCTGGGCATTTATTTTTTTTTTTGAATGCTGAGCACACACATGGTGAATGACCTTACATAACAGGAAAATAAAGCTGAAAGCATACTACCAAGAAGCTAAAAGGTATCCGCAGCAAACTGAGTGCACTCAAAAGTACAGAGATAAACAGGAAAGAAACAAATAAAAACGAAGTTTTACTGGCCGATTATACTAAAACTTGGCTCACAGGATCAATGAGGCAATAAACTAACAGAACATTATGAAACTTCAGTTTGAAACTAAAAGAAGAATCAGAGTGGCCAGAGAACTCACACTAATAGTAGCATAAGTCGTGTCAGCAGTATCAGCAGCAGCAAGGTTGTTGCCTGAAAGAAGGTTCATGTGAGTGAAAGGATCAGTAAACATATTGACTACCTAGAAAGGATGAAATACAGCAGAAAGAAGTATGTATTCAATGGGAAAGAGACAACACCTACGAAGAAAGACAAACTTATTGAATCTGACTTTTAATGGCCAACATTCACTACTAGAAACTGGTATACTAACGACCACTTACTAACGACCATGTTGTATAGCGTCGTTAAGTTATGAATTTAACGACGAAAATAATATTTTATTGAGAAGTGATAGATGTTTGACTAGGGGCTCTATCACCAACTACTCTACTATATCTTACCCTTTAGTAGCATTTTTTATCTGGAACAGAAACTTATGAACCCCAGAAGATACTACTACTCATAAACCGATGCACCTTTGTTAACTTTCTGTTTGTATTCCTTCCTCATCATGTATTTGTATATTACTGATTGATGCTTTAGGCTTTTTTTTTAATCTTGTATCATTTGCTATTATCTGTCTGCTAAGAGTCAACATATGAAGGCCTTGTAAAATTTTGCTTCAACGGTTTATATTATGTCAAGGAAGAGGGATGGTAGTTGATTCTTGAAAAAAAAATTGGTAGTTGGAATCTTAGATTGTATGATAAAGTGTGTGAGGTAGGATGCTCTCTTAATATATCGGCACAATTTAGAATGGGGATTACATTCAACCAATTATCTAGAAGCTTCACTCTAATCAAGTTTTTTAACCCTTTTTGTATAATTTTAATTTATGTAAATGAGTTGTGAAATACTAAAAAAATTTTGCTCTTATTTTTTCTTTTCTGATTTGCATTTGTTACTACTGTCTGGACCTACATTGTATGCAAGTTTCGTATGCAAATTGTTACAAACTTTTGTATGCTTTTGTGCCAAAAATAATGGATAAATGACATTGTTTCAGTTTCAGTTTTTTCTTCTGCAAGTTTGTCCTGTAATTTTGAAAACTTACTTGCATGTCTTAGTAAGTTGTAGTTGTGTGGTGTTTGGAACGAGTTATATGAAGTGGTTGAGAACTGTAATCCTTTATGGACCTATAAGATTGTTCTTTGACAAAGTGGACGAAACACAGGAGCTTGGTATCTGTTTTGTTGTAGCTCCCTTGGTATAGTGGAAGCTAATTTTCAGACCCGCAGAGACAAGTAATCAAAGCACCTTAACTTTTTTAACTGTAAACATATCAATGATGTGATGGTAGGCTTGAGTTTCATTACATGGCTATTTCAATTGACAGACAAAGGATCATGCTCGTGCCATGAGACAGAAGGATTGGGAAGTCCCTCGCCTTCAAGGAAGCTGTCACTTTAAGGGATCCAACCATTCCACATCTGAGAGGAGAGGTACTTGAAGAAGTATACACATGATTCTTGTTTTTAATCACCGCTTCAAACTGTTCATCTTTGCTATATTGAGTTGTGACTTGTGATTAAGGGCTTCACTCCTTTGAACCGGTGCTCTCCTATGTGTAGGTGGATGATAAGTACGAGTATTCATATACATGATGGAAAAGAGAATAAAGTGCATGGTTGGATATCTTTTGCACCTCCTGTCGGATTCTGGTTACTAATAGCAAGCTATGAGTATCATAGAGGTGCACCTTTGAAGCAAGACCTAACTTCTAATGTTGGTCCAGCAACATTTGCTGTAAGTCCCACAATTATGTTTCAAATATGCTAAGTTGCTACAAATTAAGCTAGAAAAGGCCCCCCAAAAAAACAGATAAAAGAAGGCTGAGTTATTGAGTCCTACGAGACGAGAATATAAGTTGATGAGTGACTTGCAGGTGGATTGTAAATTGTAATGAGTCCCTAGCAGAAATTTTTGAATGACTTTGGTACTGATTGCTACATGTTTAATATTATCCCAATATTTAGCTAGAGCAACATTACAAGAAAAATTTTGCTAGGAGATTTATCGAGTGAGTGTTGAGCGCATTTCGCTGCAGTTATGATTACATGCTCAGTGAATAATTTTGATCACCCTTTTGTTTTTTCTGTCTATACTTCTGTAAAGTCCTTATTGCATGATTGGTTCCAGTGGCAAATGAATATGTTCCGTTTTTCAGTTTAATAGGTTACTTAGGTGCTTCTAAGTTCTTGGTGAGACAATTACTGTGGATAGTAACAAGGTACACTGGTGCACTTTAAACATGTAATGATCTAGTCCAAGAAATATGATTTGTCATTTATACTGTGACCATCAAGGTAATGAAAATCAAGGCCTTACGGGCTTCGCTGTTTTGAGTTTACAATATAGAATAAAAAAATGTTTTATTCATCCATCTCAGTACCTTAGATTATAGGAGTGAAATTTTCACTGTTATGTAGCTCAACTCGGTTAGTTTTCATAGTAGTGTCTTGAGTCCTATCTATCTCAGTATCTTAGATTGCTTGCCTTTGTTTTTGCTCATACTGTTTCAATTGCATCTTATCTAGCAGGTGGGGAAAGATGTTTGAGATTGCTTGCTACTCTTTGTAATATGGGGACATGACCAGATATGTATAATGATGTACAAATATGATATCCTAAGCGGAAGATGTTATCAATGAGCTTCTAAGGCTTACTACTTCAAGAGGCAAATTGTACAAATTCGAGATGGTGCAGGCGCAAATTCGGACGAAGAAATTGATAATATTAGATGTCTTTGGTGCCGTTCTAGCTAGTTAGTAAAAGAAGACCGATGTATTACTAATTGTAAAGTTTACAATTACTCTTATCTTATGAGTTGAACCTGAAATAACCGGGTGTGTGCATTTTTGACAGATTTTATTATTATTTTTGATTTTCATGGTAATTTTCTTTATTTCAATATTTTAATAAAAATTATAATTGCTACAAATGTGTACCAAAGGCAAATTCAAAATAGGCAATCACTTTTCACGAGAAACAATTATGTAATAACAATTAAATCAGTTGTTGTAATTGAGGTGGGTCGAAAATCAAGGTTCTACTAACAATGGTTTTTTTGGTTGCTAATTTTTTAGAGTCCGTCGTTAATTTTATGATTTGACGACGGAAACCAAATTAGTCGTAAGTAAAATTAACGATGGAATTTATTTTTTTCGTCGTTAGTTCTACTAACATCGAGACCAATAACAACGAACACACGACGAACATATTTTTGGTCGTTAACTCTACTAACGACGGTTTTTCTACTTACTAACGACGGAAAAGTTCGTCGTTAGTAGACCCCTTTCTAGAAGTGATTGATCAAACCTAATACTTGGCTGATAGGATCATTGAGCCAGAGTCGAGAGAGACAAAGACAGAGAAGACATGCAAAGGGGTTGGATAAAGAAAATTACTTTACCTTCAGACTCTTATTGTTTGTCCTCCTTCGTACCTGCAAATAGAGATGAGAAACCCATGTCAGATTAAGAGTTTGGAGAAAGGATGGTGGGTTAGTGGAGACGTGCAGGGCTGATTGCCTGAAGGCTTTGAACTTGAAAGAATAAGAGTGATTCAGGGCTCACTGGTATGTTTAGCATCGAAACATCTAATGCCTGATATAAGTTGTAACAATTTATGGAAAACATTTTTTTTAAATTTTTTTGCCATTGTAAATTTTTTTTTTTTTAAAACATAGAAATATTTCCAAATAGAATATTGAAAGTTTATTTTGTTTGGACTACATAAATTAACGTGACTTTTTTTTTGGCACTTTTAGTTTAAACTTTTTTTCTTTTTATATATCGATATAACAATAAATCTCAATGTAACAACAAATCTTTTTTTAAAAAAACGTATAATTGCTCTTTCCAAAAACATTACTCAGATTATGACAGTCTTTATTTTTCTTGAAGATTTTCAAATAACACATTGAATTTTCTTTTTTCCTTGGCTGCGTACGTACAACGCAACTTTTAAATTTATTTTTCCCAAATAAAATACAAAATTAAGTTTCTTTTCAACCTATTTTTTTTTCGTTCACAGATTCTGTTGATTTTTATTTCCTTTTTATTTGACCAACGTTTTTAAAGGGTTTTTTTTTTCTAAAACAAAAAGAAATACACAAATATATGGCAATTAAAATATTACAACTGGAGTTCCCCACCAACCTGAAGCTTCCACCTAATAATTAGCCGGATTATAAATGGAAGGGCTCTTCCAGTTTTCTCTATCCGTAGCCTCTCTTAGTATATAATATAGATATCCCCCAACCGTGCATATCGTAGTGTTTATACTTGCATTATTGTCATAATTGTTGCAATCCCGTCCTGTTTCTCTTGCTTTGCATGCATAGTTCATAGGATAGTCTTACTATAGACCCCTAAATTCAGGTACTAAAGGCACTAACCCTGCTTTTATCACCCATATCATGCAATGTAGCCTATAAATGTTCAAAGTGATCACTAGCATGTAAATTAACCCTTATGTGTTAATAAATAGAAATTGTGGCATGTTTACACTTGGCTAATCATAAAATTGCATGTGATTTAAGATGACTAAATTAGATAATATTTCTTATTAGGTTGTTTAATCAATCAGTATGGTTAATGCGCATATAATCGAATTAATTGTCTAGTAGAGGTGCTTATTTTGCCCCGGAACCGCTACAGTTTTCTGGTTAAAACCTTACTTGTTTATCCTAATAAGTAAGTGGCATTTCATTTACATTTATGTACAAATATCACCCTAGACATAATAAGGCAAATAATATTAAAAGGTTTTCCGATTGTTTTCCTAATAGTATATTATACTTAATTAAATTGGTGTTGTAGGCACAGGGGCCCCGATCTAAGGGAAATGAATCCACTTAGACTAGGTAAACCCGTGCACCTACCCACTAGGTAGTTGAATGCGCATGCTATTGAACAAGAGCCGCCACCA
>ONZK01004462.1:17249-40119 GCA_900322385.1 Pharnaceum exiguum | reverse complement strand
TTGATTGCAGACTTTATTCAGCTGTGTTGGGGATTGGTTGATCAGATAAAAAAGGCCATTACACTCTCTACCAATTGCTCTTAGTGTTCTGGATGCAGAGTCCTGGATGAAACAAGTGTTGGCATTAAAACTGACAGTCACATTATGGTCTTTGGCTAGTTTTGGTATAGAAAGCAGATGCAATTTGAATGCAGGAACATATAAAGTATCTTTCAGCTCTAAACCACATTCTAGCTGAACATTACCTATATGAGAAATCTTGGATTTTTGACCATTAGGTAAATTAATGACAGGTGAATCAGTTAATGCTCTCACATCATGAAATACATTTAAATCACAAGTCATATGATCAGTAGCCCCACTATCCAATATCCAAGACTTTTGAGATGTAACAGCAGTTGAACAGAAAACCATACTTGCAAAATTGTCACCTAGTTCATCATCTGTTTCATTACCAGCTTCATATGAGACTTCCTTGCTAGAATTATGACTCTTCAAGAAATCTTGAAACTGACTGGTAGTGAAAGTAAAAGTATCTTCATTCTTCTCTTCAAATGACAGACCACCATTAACTCCAGTAACTTGACCTGCAGTATGATTTCTTCCTTTGTTTCTGACAGAGAAACTTGTTTCTTTCTGAAATTTCTTCTGTGGATACTTCTTATGCAAAGCATGGCCAACAGGATATCCTATGATTTTCCAGCATCTATCCTTCACATGACCTTTGTACCCACAATGAGTACAAGTAAAATCAGAACTTTTGCCTGTGAGATTTGCAGGTCTTTTGTCTTGTCTGCTATAGAGAGCTATGGACTCAAACTCATGATTTTGGCCCAAGATATCTCTCTGTGATTCTTCTTGTTGGAACATAGATACTGCTCTATCAACATTAGGTAAAGGAGTCATAAGCAGAATTTGACTTTTTTGATCCTTATACTTCATATCTAACCCATTCAGAAACTGTATAAGTTTCAGCTCTTCCTGCTGAACTTCAAACGCCCTCATGAATGCAGTAATCTGTGGAGAATCATGATCAACAATAGGCAATGCATTAACTACTGCAAGTTCTTCCCATATAGCTCTCATCTTTGTATAAAACTCATCAATGGAAGTGCCATTCTGCTTGATTTCAAATGAATCTTTAATGAACTTATACTTCATAGAACCATTGGTAACACTGAATCTTCTTTCCAAAGTAAGCCAAATCTCCCTTGCAGTAGACAGATACATGACTGATCTCTCAATGTTTGATGACACTGTTCTCAAGATCCAAGCTATGACTATAGTGTTACAAGTATCCCATTGATCTGCTAAAATTGCTTCTGTTGGTCGAGCAATTGTACCTGTCACAAAGCCTAGCTTTCTTTTGGTTGTGAGACCAATCTCCATAGCTCTACGCCAATGCATGTAATCTTCTACTTTGGTGAGTGTGGCAGTCACTCCAAGAGTGCCAGGGCCTTCAGATGGATGCAGAAATAAAGGGTTCTGAAGATCAGATAAAGGAAGTTCCATTTTCTTGAAATCTTCGACTGATATTTAAGCTATAATTCTTGAAGAACAAATCAAGAATCGATAAGAATTGATTTGAAAATAAACTTGATTATCACTGTTTAGTATATAATCAATGTGATTATGAGCAAACAGAAATGAAATTTCAAGTTTAATATGTTGAATAAGCTTGAAAAACTGATGAAGCAATATCAGTTCTTCGATAAGGAATAAAATTTTCTGGGTAATTGTCGAAGATTTCTTTGTGATTTTCTGGGTTTAGAATTGTGTTTAGATTGAGATTGATACTAGAACTGATGATTTGTGCGGAATTTTTCTCAGAAAATGAAAAAGATTTCTCTCAAATCTTTCTCTGTATTAGCCTGTGGCTCTCTGATACCAAGTTAAATTCTATATTCTGATGCTAACTCTACAGAGAAATAAGGCAAGCTTGAGACAAGCTTATGAATATTATTGATGATGGAATTGTAATGTATCAATCTGATCTTTACATTGCTATGATATGAGTATATATAGGCTAGTCTAGACATAGCTCTATATCTCTAACAAACTGCAGCAACAGCCTAACAAACTAACAGATAGGCTAACTAACTTTCCCGCCTAAATTCAGCTTCTATCTACTTCATTCCATTGTATGCATACTGTATCTATACACCACCTATACTGAATGCATACTTCAACTGTTAGAGTGACTCAAAGGATCAATAACTGTCTATCTCACATCAACTAACAATTTGGTTCTATTTATTGTACGTAGAAACATGCATGTAAAATAAGATTAATTTAGATAGGTTGTTAGCCACTTAACCCCGAAGGTCACACAATCATTATTTTTAACTAACTCCACTCACTACCAATTAAAGAAAATATACTAGATGAATAGATCTAATCTAATACACCATTTGCAAACAGAAGAGACGATGTACATGTCACAACTTTAGTCGACAAAATAATGCTTCCTATATTTTTTTCTTTAGGCATTATGCTTCCTTTTGTTGAACATGCTTGACAAGAAATATTTTAAAGGAAATCATTTGCTAATTCATCTAAAGCATTCAACTCTTAAAAATGAGTTTGGTTCATGATTGACATGCAAATTGAAATTATTTTTGGCAAATTTCTAGAAATAAATAATTAAATTGCATAACATACAAAGTTTTAGGTTTTCAATATGTATGGTTGAAAGTTATCAACTAGAACTAAAAAAATCTACAAACCCACACAATTACTTCAAAGCTAAGGAAATATAAACGATTTTCAGCATATAATCATGAGTGTTGGGTTAATTCACCATACACCTATTATTTTTGGATCTAGTATGGGGTATGTATCCTTGAACTTTTAATTTTGTCCACGAGATATCTCTAAAAACAGGATGACGAAGATAACTATTTAATTTTGACTTGGTATATGATTATTATTTTCCTGAAAGGTGGTGGTGTCAGGTTCATGTATATTTTTTTCCAGGTTTTTCCTTTCCGACTCCCTCTTTTTGGCCCTTCTCTTCGGATATTTTCATTCATGCATCTCTCTTCGAATCTCATTTAACTCCTAGTTAAACCACTAACAGTCCTAAAAACATCTTTCTCACTGTCCTTATTAAACACACCTAACCCCATCACTCTTTTTTGTGGGATGTTTTGTCATTCAACTATCTCAATCATTAGGCGGCGCCAATAATGATGAGTATATTGTGTAGAAATTAAAAAGTTCGGAGGTATCCTGTACCCTAGATTGCACAGACACAGCTCCTAAGAAGCCGTTTGTGTGTCGGAAAAGTGTCAGACACCGACACGAGCGGACACACGTCCGACGTGGGGTTGACACGTGTTCGAGGAGTGTCTTGAGGTGTCTTCATTTTTTTTCAAGTTTTTCGTTTAAAATTAAATTGGGACACGGGAAAGACACCTATCTGACTCTCGAAGACACTTCTAAATCAGTTCTAAAGAGAAAGGAAAACCTTGATTGAGATATGTAATCTTATTCCCACTATATCTGCCAATTAGTTTCAACCCTTCGCTTAATTAGTCATTTCCTACCATCTCCAGCGGGATGCTCTGCTGCCGTGAGCCAACATGTGGGTTCGTCGACATATTTTAATTTGGTTAGTTGACACCAAACATTGAGAAGAGAGATAGAGAGAGAGCTAAGTAAGAATGAGGCGAGCAAACATGATTCAATAGGTTGAGAGGAGAGATAATGGGACTATGGGAGATCAATCTTTCACTTTGGAATGTCCATAAATCTCTAGTTCTCTACGGTCAAAATTGCAAATTTGCTCTCATTTTTTTATGTTATATTGCTAAACTATTGTTTTGGTTACTCGCCTGATGGCCTGACTAGTTAAGTAGTCATGTACCCACTGTACACTTTTTCAATACAATTTTCATATTTCTTTTTGGTTTCTATATTAAACTTACAATTAGAGTAGAGATTTTAAATTTGCATGTTCAATTACATGATTTGATTAAATCCATGGTTTTTTTTAGTTTAAAAAATAAAATAAAATCAATTAATAGTCGTGTCCGTATCGTTGTCCGTGTCAGTATCCCTATCCGTGCAACCTAGCCTGTAACAGTAATTGGTTTGTGGTACATTAAGCCAATCTAGCCTGTAACAGTAAGGGTGTAAGGTGAAAAATACGTATATTTCATTTAAAATAGGCAAAGGGCACTTGTATAATATATCATCATTGCCATACATGATACAGAATGACAGATCATAAACAATACGGTACCCTTTCATTCTAGAAAATATGTCCGAGATGATCGAAAACTTCACCAATCATTGACATTATTTGTAGAAACTACATAGGGAAAAGATAAATAGGTTAACAACGTAACATTGATAAATACTGGACGTCACTCTTGGCTCGCGCGGCAATCACCAATTTTGAAATTCTTCCACAATCGCATCAAATTGAAGGAGCACCAATGTTGATCTCATCTACAAAAATCAACTTGTAAGTTTCCTACAAATGAACAGACCAAACAACTTAAAAGAAAAGTGTACGACGAAAATTATCTAAAATATAATAGAATAAGATAATGGCAAAGAAAGTGAAACCGTTCTAAAGTCTAAACAACAGCTAGCTGAGAAAGGATAAAGTCTTAGAATTAAAAAGAGAATTGATTGAATAGTAAATTGTTTATATGGGCATGTTCTCCCCAACTTATAAAGATAAAACTGAACTGAACTTATGAATTGAACATTTTGTTTAATTATTTTGACACAAATTTATTTATTAAAACCCTATCAATATTGTACTTATTGAAATTACCTACTTAGTGATATCTTTACAACGATATATAAACTATTAATGGATATCGATGTCACAACTTCTTACGATCGAAACAAACGAGCTGAACTAAATTAAAGTTTTTAGAAACGAGAGAGAACATGCCCATATAGATGTTGAAAACAATAGAGAAAATTATTGTACAGAACCACCTTATAAAAAGTGTGGTTTTGTAAGAAACTACTTTATAATTTTTTTTTTACAGAACTACCATATATGATGGCGAACAAGGTCAAATAGTACCAAATTGACTAAATTGCCGAGAGTACCCTTATTAAGGCAAGTGAGGGGCACATGATATTTTCGAAATTCCAATTAATTTGGTACTACTTGATCATATTAACCATCATATAAGGTAGTTTTGTACAAAAAATAAAACAATAAGGTAGTTCATTCATTACAAAAACACACTTATTATTAGGTACTTCCGATCCGTACAACAAAAAAGGTGCAGCAATATTAAGCATGTGTGACTATTAAACAAAAAAGGCCAACGCGGTTTCGGGTTCCATTTTCATCCCTACATGATGTGTCCCTCACATGCCTATGTTACGTTGAGATATAATAGGGACTTTGTCCCACATTGCCTTGAGTTGTTTATAGCCTAGGGAGCCCCTCCACCTATCACCAATTGGTTTTAAGTTGTAACCTCTCTAGTGTTGTGGATATCTCTTGACCCATTAAAACACAAACATTTACATGGTATCAGAGCGGGCCTTGGGCCTAGGCATTTTCCCTAGCCCACACAGTCCAGTAAGAGGCAACGAATTCCAGTAAGAGGCATTTCAGTGAGGCGGGGCACTTTCAGTATAATTTCCCCCAGTTGAGCCCACGCGCGTGCAACGCCCAAAGAGGTATGTCCACGCTTCAGGCCCATAGAGGTCGGTCCATAGTGGCCCTTTGCGTGAGGCAGGGTGTTGAGATATAATAGGGACTTTGTCCCACATTGATCAAATGACAAAGCCTTGAGTTGTTTATAGCCTAGGGAGCCCCTCCACCTATCACCAATTGGTTTTAGGTTGGAACCTCTCTAGTGTTGTGGACATCTCTTGGCCCATTAAAACACAAACATTTATAGCCTCGGTAAGGGTATTTTCATCATTTTAACTAATTTGGTACTACTTGACAATATTGACCATTTTTTATAAGGTAGTTCCTTACAAAACACACTTTTTATTAGGTAATTCTATACAATTTTAGCAAAATAATAAAAGAAGTAACACTATAAAGATTGGAGAACCTTGTCTAGTGGGGGAAAAAAACAATGGCCTGGTGGATCAGAAAACCATCATGCATGATCAGTTCAACCAACTTCGAAATAAAACAATCGATCAACTTGACACCTACAGCAGCAAGTAGATCCATCATGAGTTCATGACTTAATTCTATAAATCCTGAAGTTGTGGCACAGTGGAAAGTGTTCAATTGCACCACCATTTCAGTATTTCACCAACGAATACTACAAGCACTAATGGCAATTTCTTCACTGGTTACATATATCTCAGAATGCTCCATTAAACCTAAACACGAGCCGGTCCAAGACTCAAAAAGCCACTTGAACCTAACACCTTGGGACTTACCTTACCTTTCTCGCCACTATGTCCAGCAAGGTCTCATATATGCCAATAGTGATACAAGCCTCTTAAACTTGGAGAAGCTCAAGGATGCTCTCTCGCATACCCTTATGTATTTCTACCCTCTAGCAGGTCAATTTGTAACCAAACCTGATCTAGACAACCCCTCTACACATTGTTACACCTCTGTAGACTGTAAAAAGGGCCCTGGAGCTAAGTTCATCCACGCCGTATCCAAGAAAATATCGAGTTTCGACATTCTATCCCCGAAATTCAATCCAATAGCAGTCAATTCCTTGTTTGATCACAATGGAGCTCTTAACAACGATGCACATTTCTCGTCATTTTTGACGGTCCAAGTCACCGAGCTACTCGATGGATTTTTCATTGGCTGCTCAATGAACCATGCTGTTGTTGACGGAACCTCCTTTTGGCATTTCGTCAACTCTTGGAATCAAATTTACAACAATAGTAATATTTCTCAAAAGCCAATCTACTACCAGCGCTCTGAACTTGTCGTCAAGGAAATAAACATTCCAATAATCGAACCAAGCATGTTCGTAGTTGATCAACGAGATTTAATAGTACATGAGTTCCGCTTCTCAAAGGAATCCACTGCCAGGCTTAAGGCCAAGGCAAACGCAGAGATTAAAAAGATTATTGGAGAGCATCATGAAACTCGTAAGGAGATATCTTTGTTCCAAGCCGTAGCTGCCCTTGTATGGAGGGCAGTAACTAAAGCACGTAACTTGATTCACAAGCATGATGAACCTACAGTGTGTGCATTTTCAGCTAACGAGAGGGGCAGGCTAAGCCCCCCTTTGTCCCCTTACTATTTTGGCAACTGTGAGCAAAGTATAACAGCAATTACAACCGTGCACCAACTAGTCCATGAGTGTAATCTAGGACAAGTAGCTGCCTTATTGAACAAGGCCGTGGCCGAGCACGACAACGAGCAAGCGAGAGGTTGGGCTAAAGAGTGGTTAAAGTCTCGGCAATTTTACTCCACTAATCCTATAGAAGGTCTGAATGGTGTATTGATTGGTAGCTCCCCGAGATTCAACATGTATGGGAACGAGTTTGGGTTGGGAAGGCCTGTTGGGGTTAGGAGTGGATATGGTAACATGTTTGATGGGAAAGTGGCTGCTAATGAGGGCTGTCAAGGGTTGGGAAGTATGAGTCTGGAGATATGCTTAGAGCCTAAGATAATGGTGGTTCTCGAGTCTGATCAAGAGTTCATGGCCTTTGTCTCTTGATTAATCAACCACCCCACCTAGATTGTTGGCTTAATTGTTACTCCGTACTACATTCAATTATATTGTTATTAGCTTGTTGCTATATGCAATTGCTGTACTCATTTTCCTTGATGATGCTTGAATAAATACTTAAGTAGCAGGATGTGAGTTCATTAACAGCACATCTCATGATGCGTTTTATCATTTTTACGACTCAAAACGGTTTCTGAGTAGCAATTTACAATGCAATGCTTCTAGCTAGGTACTCGTGCATTGGGAAAAAAAACATTAGAATAGATAAGAGCTATAGACACATAAAAAAATATTGCCATTGTTGGAACTTATTGGATGGAATGACGGTGTAGTCTAACTCATGTGAATTAATGCCCTCAGCATTCAAGTTTGACAATCAACCGAATCGAGTGAAAGACCTAGTTGCCAAATGGTCAAGTGGGAGTGTTGTATATTGTCAAGGCACATACACCCTAAAAAATGACAATTAAAGCACCATGCGAGGACTTAACGAAGCCTTGTGCAATCATTATAAACGAGACCTTGCCTTGTTCCGCAATTAGAAGATAGCAGAAAGCAGATAGTAAATAGTAAAAATAGATAGCAAATAGCAGAAACAGATAGTAGATTTAATTAGCATATTCAATCTGCTAATACAAAAGGCTCCTCACTCAAGCATATTCATTTTAGTAGATTCGGGGAATCTTTTGGAGAATATGCTATTACAATCTACTATCTAACCAAACACCCAAATAGTAGATTTTGACTAGTCAAATCTACTTTTCAACCCAAATCTGCTAATTTTAGCAGATTTCGTAAGCTACCAAACGCACCCCTTAAATTATTCTCCCTTCGTCCCCAATTAAGTGTCATTTTTAACCATATTACACATATTAAGAAAACATCATTTATTGACATTGTAATCAACAAAAAGTAATCTTATCTCAACTTTGCCCCTAATTAATATTGTGTTCATACTTTTACAACTTCACAACATAATAAATGATGGGAGTATTATAGAAAATTACCATAGAATGGTAGTTAAAGTGGACATAATTTTGGGACAAAAATAATCACCAAAAAGGACACTTAATAAGGGACGGAGGGAGTACACAAAGACTGGAAAGATACTAAGAATGAAGAAAAAGGTTTACCTATACCAGGTGCATGTAGAGATGGTCACGAGGCGACGTGAGCCGACTTCGAACTGACTAAAAGAATCGAGCTAAATTGAAATAATTTTACCTCGAGCTCATTTCACTTTATACGATTCGAATTTAACCGACTTTGAACGAATTTTAAACAGAATTTTGACCGACTTTAATAGAATTTGACGACTTATCATGGCAAAATTGCGACAAATTGGACCGAATTATCCGATTTAGACCGACTTTCACCGACTTTTACCGAATTAGACCGACTTTGACTGCTATAACCGACTTTGACTGAGCTAGCCACCCTAGCTCAACGTTGGTCAGCTCGCTGCATTACGACTCGACTTTGACTGAGCCAACTTGGTCAATGAGTCGACTTTGAACCGAATTGAATCGAGCGGTTTTGAGCCAAGTTAGCTCAATGGGCTCTACTCAACCGAGGTCGATTTCTATCCCACCATATTCTACAATACTGTATTTAGAATCTTAGCCAATCTATAGGCAACACCGCAACACTATCGGCAGAATCTTCGTTGTACAACGTACTGTACCACATTACAGCTAGAGGAACTATCTTTAAACTGAAAGTGATCAACGTAGCTCCAAATTCTGAACCATCACAACGCAAACGGCCCTGTAGATTTGTGTGTTGTGTTTGCAAGAGCTTGACCAGCTGCGGATCTGTGATGGTCGGCAAGGTTGTATCGGCACAACCGCACAACTACTGTATATGCTAAAAAGCACTACCAGAGCATAGTACCGAGCCCGGTTTGGCTCATTAGCCTATGCTACTTGCTAGCCCAACTTCATGCCTTTGCAGATTCTGTCTTGTGATGGGGCTGCATAACTAATTTTGGGCTTGTTACTCTGTATGAGGGATTCATTGGAAGGTCTCAATATTAGAACCCGTTTTCTATGGCTTAAAGTTTTAAGCTTCTTGACAATTAAAAAAGCAGTTTTCAAAACCTTTTATTATTATTTCATTATTAGAAAAAGAAGTCATTATTGGAATTTATTTCTAGAGACAAAGAATTAATTATCTAAGTACATGACCTATTATCTCATACATTTTTACTTCTTTTTTCCACTAACCACAACTTGAACGGGAACACTTGAAAATGGATAATACATTAATACGAGTAACTTAAAATACATTCTTCTTTTTCCACTAACCATAACTTGTGCTTGAACACTTGAAAATGGATAATAATACATTAATACGAGTAACTTAAAATACATTCTTCTTCTTTTTCCACTAACCATAACTTGTGCTTGAACACTTGAAAATGGATAATACGAGTTTCGATCGGTCATTGCCGATTGTGTACTAGCGCCCGGGTTCATGATCCGGCAGGATATTGGTAGACTGGTGGCATGAGGTGCAAAAAAACTTGGTCTCTCGTTGATACTTGTAGCGGAAGCGCGGGCGCAACGTAATGGTGTGCATAAGGTTATACAGTCGGGCATCCAAAAATTCGATGATAGAAGGTAACACTCAGATTGCCATCTAAGTAGTGAAGGGTAAGATTTGGCTACCTAAAAAAAGTAAAGGGGAAGATTCGAGTTCGTTGAAAGATTTGAAGCTTAGTATACGATACTTGCAACCTTCTTAAGAAATGTGATTGATAATTTGATATGATGTTCAGCTAGCATATCTAAAAAAAAGAAGTAATTTTTAGCAAATTAGATGACGAAGTTGGATCAACAAACTAGAGAGCTTGATAGCATTCTTACGGTTGACGTGATGGGAGTAGCCCTCTAGAGAATTGAAGAGTTTCCTAATCACTCCATTTACTACCTCTTACAATTTAAAAAAAAAAAACTCTCCCTCCAGCAACGGATGATCTTGTGCTTCTCTAATCCTCTATGTTTGACCTCATAATTCACCTATGCAAATATAGGCTCTTCCCAATTCGGTCTAGTGTCATCTATACGAATTATACTATAATTAACCCGTGAAAATTAAGTATATGTTAGACCTCTTTCTTTTCACCATAACAAGTCTTGCTAAGCTGTACAAACATGAAACGAGCAAGAATGAATCAAACTAAATACGTTCGAATTTAATCAAAAAGTTTCAACCATTTGAACTGGATTAAATTACAATGTACGTAACGTTTTCTAATTTTGTTGCTTAGTAAATATCAAATAGAAATCTCTTCCATATCATGTGATTGTAGAGTCATCGCCAACAACCCAACAGATATGACCCTCCGAATACTTATATCATACACCCGATATACCTTGCTCTATATACCCTCTTTGTTTATTTTTCTTGTTTTAGGCCCAATACTTCATAAAGAATAAAGGGGCCGAATCTTTAGTCATCTACATATAAAGGTGGGTGTACAAAGCAAAGTACACTGGGTGTATGATATAATTTACCTGATCGTAATTTGTGAAAAAAAAAAAGAACGAACGAATCACCGCTAACATAGTTAAGCTTTGGAGTTTGGAGATACCACTATAATTTATCGTCGAAATTCACTTAATGCATATTGTATATCGTATGCAACTATAATCTTATTGACAAATATACGTACTTAGGTTGAATAATTGAGCTAAATCAAGCTAAATTATAAGAAAAGATAGATCAAACAGAAGATTATACGAGTATAGATTCAGCTCAAAATCCTAAAAAATTGACATATTAACACTCATAAAAGTGAAAAACTTCTTTTGATCGATATGCGCATTCCACTTCTTAGGATATCGATAAATTGAATCCTTAATCATCTTACCCATCTTCGTGTGACATGGTATCAACAATCATGATTGGACACCTTATAAACTTAATGCAGTTAATTGGCCTGCTATCCAGACACTACGGTACCTATGACAAAACTGAGGTAGGGTCGAATGAATAATTTGGTACATCTGCAACTCAGCAACTTTTCTTTTTTTTTTTGACAAAGGCAACTCAGCAACTTGGTCGAATGAATAATTTCTAAGCAAGATAAATGACTCAAGCTAGACTCGCAATTTTGGTGGGAAAACCTACAGTCGACAGTTCTCAAACTGCCCTAAATTGCATGATGAATTGATGATTGATGATGTAGTTGGATCAGGTACTTCCACAGTGCCACCCAAGGCAGCACATGTGGCATACACGTAGATGTGCTTCATCTCCCTTCAATCCAAGACACATTTTTGCTCACCGTCGCAAAGTGGATAAATTTGTTAATAATCCAAACGCGTACAAGCGACAACTAAGAACAATCATAAAGAAAGTAAGAAACATTACACACCACCAATGATGAATAACAATGGCCCTTTCGCTGCTAAAGGCGAATATGGCCATCACAATCTAGAAGGAATTATTGTTTATTTTGTTTAGGAGAAATTTGCACTCCAAGGAAAATTCAAGACACGAGGGAAGAAAGATTCTCACTATAGCAAGACCTACATGTGTTGAAACGCCCATAAACTTTACAAGGACATCAAGCTCACTAAGTCACCAAGATAGTGCTAAAATACTTTGTTCATCCGTAACCAGTACAGTTACTTGTGAAAATTTCACTTAGTAATAGACAGATAACATGCTTCCGACGAGCATTAACCATTAACCCTGGCAACGTACAAATCATACAATTGACCAAGATTTATGAGCATTTGATGACATCAAGGAGCACCAATGCAACATGGACGGAGGAGAATAAGAAAAAGAGGAAACTCGTGTGGAGGTGGAGGAGTCCAATTTTGTAAGCCAAGGAGAGCCACTACATCTTGCATAATAGATGGAAATGGACCTATTGCTTCCATTACTAACGAAACAATCAAGAGGTGCATACTTCAAAAGAGCAATCAGGTCGTCCAGGACAAGTCTCTATACCGACTTAGTCATTCAACCCCACCTTTTTCATGTGCAAATTTTGTTGCTATTGAGAAAAATATGAGTGCCAAACCTTGACAATATAAATAACAATTGGAATAGCATTCAACGGAATCCAACCTATGACTCTATGAGTTTTCTTTTATTTAAAGCGATGACTCTATGAGTTTGACGAAATCGTCAAGCGTGACAATGGGGAGTTCATTGGCTTTCATCACGGGCCACGCACAGCCTACATGCATGTGTAGATATGCAACGTTCTCAGGTATTCAGGATGATAGGTTTCAACCTAAAATGAATTGATAACGGAGTAGCCAACTTGATTCATCTAAAGGTCTACTTTGGTAGCGAAGAAGTAAAGAACCATTATGATATCCAAATCAAGATTATTATCAATAACCTTTCCCAAATGAAATCCTTTTTTTTTTTGATGGCAAATTTTATTTTTGATGGCTTTTCCCAAATGAAATCCTAGTTGCAAATGAATAATAGATCGACCTAATCAAATTCTCTTTTTCTTCACTTATTTGTTACAATTATATCACCCTTCATGAAGATTATTCCTAATCCTAATCCTAATCCTAATCGTAAGTGTGTGGTAATCAGACCCCCTATGGTTCAAACTATTCAAGTATTAATTATTAAACCCATCTTCGACATCTCCGAATTGAAGTTACGAAGCCAGGTAGACAGTGGCTACAATTCATCAGCCTTCAGCCTTTCCACATGAATGAAGGAAACAAAATAAGAGAGGGGGGCGGGAAGGTGTAGGGGAGGGGAGGGAGGAGTGAGGGAAGCATAAAATGCTGTTACAAGGTTGTGTGTATCATTAAGCCAGACAACAAAGTATTGGGGGTCCAAGAGGACAGCTTAGCTTCCTTTGCATGCACCATCATTTTATGAATTTGCCAAAACTTATGGGTCCATCAAGTCCTCTCAAGGGAAAACAAATTTAGGCTAGTGGTTTCATTGCCCTGTGTGGGGGAAGTTAGGGAGGAGGGTGAGTCACCCAACAGATAAGGTTCAATATCCTCCACAAAGATCTCCATCACTAATCCTCAATCATGAAGCAAAGGATACCAAACCATGTCGAAAGCCTTGAACTAAAAGAGTTTGGATTCTCTCCTTTACCTAAAATCAATTGCAAGTATAAGTATTCTATTTAATGGTTTAGATTTGTTCTAACCAACTAATAAAGGCATAAGATTTAATTGTGTTTTTATGCTTGTTGGAGTCACATCCCCTCAAACACTTGCAAGTAATTGCTTGTAATGGAGAGGATCCAAATTAAACTCAAACTAAAGGCCACCAGAAATATCAGTTCACGAAAAGAAATGAACACGCTGAAACGTTTCAGAATAGACTTCATTTGTTTGGTCTCAGAGGCTTTGCTTTCGTTTAAATTTCACAATCCCATTTTTCATTTAATTTAACTTTTAAAAGGTTACTTTTATATATGTTGTAACTATAAGTAGAGGTAGGTCGAGGGCCTATTAAGTTGAAAGATTTATCTTATATCTTTCAACTTTAGGTGATTATGGACTATAGCAAAATGGCTATGAAAACCTTCCATCACTTCTTATTTTTGGTAAAGTTGTTGGAAGTGAGTAGTTCAATGCAGCAATGGGTCAATCTCGGAAACAACCTCTCTATTTTCTTGAACAGGGGTATGGTTGCGTACATCCCGAACCCGATCACCCCCATCTAATGGGGATACACTCGTTTGTTGTTGTTGTTGTAACTATAAGTAGAGGTGGCATAAAATAAAATAAAACGAACCCGATAACCGACTTAAACCAACCACTAATGACCCGATTGTTTTGACCTGAAACCCCAAAATGACCGAATGTCCGAATCCGATTGACTCGCGAATTTCTAGATCAAACTAGACCCACCTGTTTGACCCGAAAACTCCAACATTTTTATGTGAAAAATTATTTTTAAAGATAAAGTTGTTTAAAAGTACCCTTTTTTTTTTATAACTTTATCATAACATCTTATTTATATTACTCTATGAGGCTAAAACAACTTATTCATCACACTATTAAATTAACTAACCAATTAAATACGGATAATTTATTTTTAAATGTCAAAAAAGAGCAGAAAAGATTTAATCAAAAAGATTGACCCGTTGGTCAACCCGAGACCGACCAGAAACCGAAATTACCCGCCCACGACCGAAATTCGCGAGTCAATCAGGTTCGGTCATTTTCGGGTTTCGGGTCAAAATAATCGGGTGATTACGGGCTCGCCCTAGAAAAAATGTTGGACTCGCGGAGCGGTTGGTTTCGCTTGGTTTTCGGGTTCGTTTTTTTTATGCCACCTGCCCACCTTTACTTATGGCATATATAAACGTAACTCATATATCAGTTAAGTTAAAGGGAAATGGGATTGTGAACAAAAAATTAAACGGAAGCAGCCTCTCCGTTAGCACACCGTTAGCACATGTGGGGTTTTGCAACTTTTCAAACGCTGGGTATGAGTTTGCTAACTTTGTACATACTTTAGGTATGTTTTATGCTACAACCTCCGAGATCGTGGAGAACAGCGGGAACAGTGCTGCACTTCCTTGGGAGGAGGACCAACTGGTGGGGGGATTTATCAGAGACCACATGATCTTCAACAATATCAGGAGGGTTACGATGATTGCTCATCAGTCCTTCTATGCAGTTTCAGCCAACTTAACCGATCCGGAAACCCTAGTATCCCAAACACTCTTCTACGTCGGTACAACCACAATTGGATGCCACACCAAACCCTAATATGTGCCATGCAAGCACCCGACGAAGTTCCAACTGCCTATTATTAGCTACTGATGAGCCCCTACGGGAGAAGAGTGCGGCCAGCTCACATACCCCGTCTGTCATATCTTCAACGCCTACCACAGGGCTTAAGGAAGGTATACCAGTGGTTACTCCAAAGCATGGGAGAATCAAGGCTAGTCGAGTGGGTCAACAACAGGTGGCTACAAATATTGGATCTGGCCATGGTCATACCTAGCCTTAGAGAAACATTCATGTTGATCTCCGGGCCTATCCACTTCAGTTGGACGGCCAGTTCAAACATGGTGCGGGGCTTTCGACTTCTCGTGGAGAGGAAGCAATTGGTTGTCGAAATCACCAGAGCCTGGATAGGGGATGGCCTAGAGACAGGGGTGGTAAGAAAGGTGACGACATAAGTAGATGGAGTAAAAAAAGACCGTGGAAATAGAGGAAAAGGCGATCATGTTGCCCCTCCTGGACAGACACTGGTCAATGACTCTCTCAGCCAAGGAAACCCACTACTTCAGCCACAGACAGGGTCAATGGTTCACGGAAGCAGATTATCAGTGTCTGAAGGCCAGAGCGGAACTGGCGGAAGCACCCCCCATTCCTAATCCAATGAATCTTACGACATGGAATGCGCGGGGAATTGCACGAGACTTCTTCCGCCACAATTTAAGACATCTAATTACAACCCATCATCCTGACCTAATTATCATCACAGAACCCACACCTAAAACATCATCCAACCCTTTGGTTTCACTGGTTACTGGGAAATAGTGGAAGACTATCGTTTTGCCGAGGATATTCTCCTGTAATGGGACGAAGGAAAAATTTCCTTCAACATAGTCTCTAAGGAAGATATAAGCATTCATGGGGACTTTGAGGACTTAATTTCGATTGATGTACCTGACTATTGTAATTCACTAGAGAGTACTGATCTTTTGGATATGGAGACTACCTCCATCAATGACATTATGTACTCCTATTTGGTGGTGGTACAGCGTAGTCGCGTAGTCTTAACCTGTTTCCACCGTAACCTTTAATTTATGCACTTGAATTTACCAAAACGAAAAAGAATAACTTAAAGGTCACTAAGCGTGTTTTGGCTTGTAAGGCCTTGTTTGGGAGTTGATAGTTAGCAGTTAGCACTTAATAATTATCAGGTTTGACTAGTAATTAGCAGTTTAAAATTGTTTGATAGTTAATTTTTAATATTTTGTACTTTGTTATTTCATTATTATTGACTTATTTCTAGGGGCAAACATTTCTTGTCACAAAAATATCCCACCTACTAATACAAAATGCTATATCCAATAGCATTTTCATATTAGTAGTTAAGGGGCCATTTAAAATAAAAAAATGTTCTTTACCAAGCTTAATAGTAATTTGACTACTAAAAAAAGTTAACAAAGCCCCAAACTACAAACTACTCTCCAAAATACTCTTTGTCAAACAAAGCCTAAATTGCATATCTCGAACCACTGACAAAATCCAACTTTTGTAGTTCCTTGCACTTGTAGGAGCTACCAGCCTACCACGCGTGCGTGCAGATCTTCTCTAGTGCAATTGAGCCACTGGTGAAGATTTGCACCGTTGGGTGGCCAGTAGAGGGGCCTTTGGAATGGAAGTTTTTTGTCCCTTGAATCTAGTAATAGAAATCCCAGAACTAGAGAAATTTTCGCTCACCTAGCACTAGTTCACAACATATCAAAGGCAGTTAGGAAAACAGGTCGGTCAGTTTTACTGACCGACAAGACCCATCAATTATGATATGTTTCGTGATCACAGCATGTAGCAACTCCTATGTTGACATACCAGCAACTCCTATGTTCCTTTACAAGTTCCGTTTTCAAGATATTATTACAGCAGCAACAGCTGCTGCAATAATATCTCGAAAACAGAACTTGTAAAGGAACAATGATATTGAGATATTAAGATCTATGGTGCACGTAGCTAAAGATTTATGTCAATTTCGTAGAACTTTCAACCTTGCATGAAATATCTCACTTTACAATTCGTTTCAGACTAATGTGACCAGGCAAAAATGCATAATGACACTGGCCAAGAGTACAATTCGTTTCAAACTAATGTGACCAGGCAAAAATGCATAATGACACTGGCCAAGAGTACAATTTGTTTCAGACTAGGCAAAAAAGCATAATGACACTGGCCAAGAGGCCCAAGAGTCCGCAACACCGGTCAAGTAAGCATCTATATGGAGCCCATATATGGAGCCTTTCATACAGATTTTTTGAGTATCTCCATGGTACTCCTCCGGTATCTTGCAGTTTACAGTCTCCTATGTTTTTTTCTCTATTATTTCAAGCCTAACTCCTTAAAAAAAAAAGTTATAGATTCAATATTTAATTATCTACTAATAAAGAAGAATGTATGATTTTAGGTACACCCGGATATATAAGGGAATTTGTCGAATTTTTCCCTCGCTACCAGATGCTTTTTTCTCTATTTTGAAAGATCCCCCTTAGCTTCTTATCCATATCTAATGAAGACCAAAGAAAATAGACTTTTAATTTGCTAATATTTTAGCCTCCACATAAATGTATGTGAAGAGAGATGCAAACACATCTGAACGTTAAAGTTGACACTTTTTGTGGGGTTAGAGTAACACAATGACGGAAAAACAAGGCCACCCAATCATTATCATACGGAGTACGAGTATAAGAGAGATTCAGGGAGCTTTCAAAAAAAAAAGGTGGTAATGTAAGCTAATAGAAAATATCAGAGTTAAATTTCGTCATTGGGTCATTTGGGTGTTTGTGTCTATGTCGGTCACGGGTTCTTACGAATTTAACCTTTACACCTTTTAAATTTTTCGTACTGCGTAGAAACCAGAAACTAGAGAGGCTCGTACAGAATCCTGCTTAGTAACAAGAGAGTAAAAGACTGTCAAAGAAACTGAGCATCTTCAATCACATTCTCCGTTCACCAAGATCTATAAAAATTATTGCCCAATTATTATCTTATTGCCACATTGAAAAATCACCAAGCATTACATGGTAGATAAGCTGCACGCTTGCACACGTCGGAAATACGTGCATTGCACATGACAAAATATGCAACAGTATCTAATGTATCCTCTCGTTTATTAAACTGCCTTATAATATGTACTCCATCGGGTTGAATTGATATATAACGGGATAATTAGAGGGATTATTGGTTCAGTTTAAATAGCAATTATTTAAGTTTGAATTTGAAACATTTATTTAAGTTACCTAAGTTGAGAAAACTATGAAAGATCGAAGTAGAAACACTTTCTTTTTCCAACGTATATCAGCTCTAAAGTTTCCTCGGTTGAGAAACTAGGTGTAAATTCAAATTCCCATCACAATAATACTTCGAGACTACAGTAACATAAGATGGTTTAGGACAAAGCAGAGTAACCCGGTGGGTCGGAAACTCTGTAGTGTAAATATGTCTTCCCTCACTAAAAACAACAAACAACCCTCTTAAATTCTAGAAAGAGATAGAGAGAAAAATAAGTGGTTCATTGATCGGGTTAGAAAAGTTATCTCCGATGGTTTATCTGATTTTATCTGGATAAATTAATCTCATCCTAGGCAACGTCAGTGACTCAAGTACAGCAGTTAACAGTTTAACACATAACAGTATGAGATCTACCCTTGTCAGAGGTTAAAACAACATCAACTTGTGTGCTGTAGGCTGTAGCAGATACGTATCCAATTATACCATCAGAAAACTACGAATAGTTAACTATACAGATCCCCAAAAATTATGTGAAGGCACATCCGCGTATACAGAAAATGACTTTGAAAAGGTCGAGCTGAGTCAGCTGAGTAGCTGACTAATCTTGATGAGTTGATTCTACCACTTTTACTCATAAAATAATTTAAGCTGGGCCCCATCTTTGTTACCCTTTTTACAACAAAGGTACGCTTCAACTTATTATAAATTTTGCAATCCACACCTACATTTCTCCCAAAACACATTCTTTCCCTCATCCATATATTTCCTCTCTTCTCATTTTTTCACAACAAAAGCAAAATGACTTTAACACTACGTTCTTCAAATACTTTCGCTAATCTCAGAGATACCAGAAATTTAAGAAGTCCGGAAGAATTGCCAGGTTTTATATGTTTCGAAAGAATCAAACCATCAGGCCGCATCCGCGCATTCAGCGCTGTGCAAACAACACAGTTTGCGGTAGAGAAGATCTCAAGCTTGGAGATCAACGGGAATGAGAAGTGGGAAAACCTCTATGAGTTGCATGGTCACCACCACACAAGTGAGACAAAGGTGCCCGTGTACGTGATGCTACCGTTAGACACTGTATCAATTGGGGGAAGCGTAAATAAACGCCGAACCATGAACGCCAGTCTGATGGCGCTAAAAAGTGCAGGCGTCGAAGGAGTCATGGTAGATGCCTGGTGGGGATTGGTGGAGAAAGATGGGCCTCAGAAATATAACTGGGAAGGCTACGCTGAGCTCATTCAAATGGTTCAAAGGCATGGTTTAAAGCTCCAAGTAGTCATGTCTTTTCATCAGTGTGGAGGAAATGTGGGAGACTCTTGCAGGTATCCCCAATTGAACTGTCTTTCATATGCTGCTATGACATGAATGTCGAATTTAAACTAAACTAAACTAAACATTAATTTCTGGCCTAATATGCAGCGTTCCTCTACCTCCATGGGTATTAGAAGAAATCAGCAAGAACCCTGACCTGGTTTACACAGACAGATCAGGCAGAAGAAATCCAGAATACATATCCTTAGGCTGTGATACACTGCCAGTACTGCGAGGCAGAACACCAATTCAGGTCTATTCAGACTTCATGAGGAGCTTCCGAGACAGGTTCACAGATTATCTGGGCACAGTGATTGTGGTAAGAATCAAGATCCTTTCAACTTTTCCTATCTTTAGAAGCAAGGTTATGATTAGTTCACTTCCAATCTACTCTAACCATCATAAGTTATCACACAAAAACAAAGATTCAATCACGAAGTAAAAAAAAGGTCAGATTTCCCGTCATTTGATAGCTTAGAGAAAGGTGTTAAGATTCGGATAATACCATGGCAGCGTGAAAAACAAGCATGCACACACACGAACACCCACCATACAATCACAAGGAATCAGACAAGTTTATCGGAATAATTCAAGATGTAATCCAATTTTCCCTCGGGATCACACGTTAGAAAACCTTATCTAGGTAAACAAGAAATATCTTCCGTCAACTTATGAAATTCAATTTCCAACCATATGACAGGAAATCCAAGTAGGCATGGGACCATGTGGGGAACTAAGGTATCCATCTTATCCAGAAAGTAACGGTACTTGGAGGTTTCCAGGAATTGGAGAATTCCAATGCTATGACAAGGTAAAGTCCATCGATGAAAACAAAACTTCATTACAACCAACAGCAGTTTTCATTACCCATTTCCCCATCTACTTCTAAAATAACACGTTTTTCATTTCAACAGTACATGAAAGCATCACTACAAGCAGCAGCTGAAGCTGCTGGACAAAGAGATTGGGGCAGTGGTGGACCACATGATTCAGGGCAATATAATCAGTTCCCAGAAGACACTGGTTTCTTCCGAAGAGATGGAACATGGAATACAAAATATGGAGAGTTCTTCCTTGAGTGGTACAGTGAGAAACTACTAGAGCATGGTGATAAGATTCTAGCAGCAGCCAAAGGACTTTTCCAAGGAACTAAAGCAAAACTATCTGGGAAAGTAGCAGGAATTCACTGGCATTACAAAACCAGATCACATGCAGCCGAGCTGACGGCTGGGTATTACAACACAAGAAATCACGATGGATACTTGCAAATTGCTCAAATGTTTGCCAAACATGGAGCCGTATTCAACTTTACGTGCATGGAAATGAAAGATGGGGAGCAACCAGAGCACGCAAACTGCTCACCAGAAGGATTAGTGCAACAAGCTAAAATGGCAACTCAAACTGCTGGTATTGAACTTGCAGGAGAAAATGCATTAGAGAGATATGATGCTGGCGCTTTTGGACAAGTTGTAGCGACTAGCAGATCAAAGACTGGAAGTGGTTTGAGTGCCTTCACATATTTACGGATGAACAAGAAGTTGTTTGAAGGGGATAACTGGCGGCAATTGGTAGAGTTTGTCAAAAACATGTCCGAAGGCGGCCGAAACCTCTCAGAGAGTGACTTAGGAAGAACAGACCTTTATGTAGGATTAATAATAAAGAAGGCTACTCAAAAGGTTGAAGAGGCAGTTCTTGTGTAGAGTGCACACGCGTAATTGTGTATATTAGAGTAAACTAGGATACCTTTATACAACAAAAAAGTAAATATTGGATTCAGATCTAGTATAGAGCATTTTGCATATATGTATATGCCTGTATTGAAGGCATCTTCAAGCAATAATAATGAAATCTTTTTCGTCTATCTGCACCTCATTATAGCCTTGTACAGTTCAAAATAAAAAAAAAAATTATCTGTCAAAAACAAGACTTTAAGGTATGCCCAGATGGGATTCCAGCTCTCACCACTGGAATGACAAAATTCGATGTTCAAATTAAAGGTACACCCAGGCACAAAACTTATCAAATGGGAAAACAAAAAAGAAACAGCCGGAAAACGGGCATCATGTCGGGGTTCCAAATCAGTACTAGAATGAGAAGTTTAAACTATAGTTGCAAACCAACTAGAAGAACGCGGCCATTGTTTACAGACACCATGAAGACATGAAAACATCTACCTGATAGTAAAAATAAACTAGGAGAAAAGAAGGTTTATGTTTCTGATGACCCATGAGTAGGAAAAGAGAAAGATGGGCTGGCAAAATTTGTTGAAACAGCTAACAACTGCATGGAATCTCAGTAAGGCAAGCATTTCATTCTTTCCTTGGTAGCGCAACCCTTTCATTCTTTTCTCAATTTTTCTTTATCTTTGAATGAAGACAATCTTAAAACTCCACAGTATGATAGAATTGTCTTCTCTCAGTTACACAAAAATGACTATGAAAGTATGAAACTACCAACCAGATGAACTAGACAGTACCAACAGTGTACATTGCAGTGTTTCACATGCATCTGAGAACTGATTTGCCAAACTCATACAAGAAGCAAACTTTTTAGACAAAGTTGCTTCAAAAAAAACATTTAGCAACTGACTGGGAACACCCAAAACACCACTAACAAGTCCAGAGCTTACTTCAAAGACTCATGGCTTAAATATACTTCATGAAAAATTATTACCCAAAAAAAAAAAAAAAACAAGAGGGAAAAATTACAAACTGCCAGACGAGCTCCCATATTATCAGCCGGCTAGGTAATATAAACTGATAGAAAGAAGAGAAAAGAAGAGAGGCCAATAACAAACAAAACCAAGAAAGGCCAATTAGAACATACTGCAATTTTATCACTCATGTAAGTGACACTCATGTAAGTGAGAATGATATGACTCTTTTGCCCTTGTGTATAGATAGGAGCAGAGAAAAGGAGCCATCCTTCTTATAGATTCCAAAATTTCCA